>UCOL01001091.1:0-43050 GCA_900474335.1 Ormyrus nitidulus
GGGGGGGGGGGGGGGGATACGTTCGACGATGGGAGGAGCGCCGAAAGCAACGCGAGAAACAAAAGACCGCGGGGGCAGATAAAGAAAGCCAGACGGAGACGGATGAGGAGAGAGAGAAAGGAAGGAGGTTTTTCTTTTTGCCGCGGCGTCAAGGCTCCGATGAAACTCCTTGGCTTTTCGACGACAACTTCCTTTGCGAGAGGATGATTTACGGGGTAAATAAAGAAATTTTTCCGGGGCCGAGGGACAATAATCGCCCGTTTAAATCAAAAACTTAATGCACTTTCGGCAGAGAGAGAGAGAGAGAGAGAGAGAGAGAGAGAGAGAGAGAGCGGGCAACTATTTTAATAAAACAGCGGAGCGCCGCTTAAATTAAACCCAGTAAATATATTCCTCGAAACGCGCGGATCTCCCGGTGCCTTCAAGCTCCAATATATCAGGAAAAAATAAAGCCAGAGCGGAGCAAAAAAGGAAGCTAATCCGTGCAGGCGTTCGCGTACTTACACCCACGTGCTGAAAGAGAGAGAAAGAGAGGAGAGGCCTTAAGGTGAGCTGCAAGCAGATGCGAATGTAAATTTACGCTCTCGCTCCGTATATAAACACGGGCTCGATTTGATTTCTTTACTTTTTCGAGGGAAGCTGCAGCGCGGAGCGCGCCTTTCCAGAACGCGTCCGGTCTGTGCGCTGCGCTGCATGCATCGCCCGCTCTCGGCCACAAAGACGCGCGCGCTCGCGCTTGCGCAAAAGCTGTGCCGGGACATTATCGCCGAGTTTTATGCCGATTTCTCCTCACTTTTCAGCCCGTGAATGTGTAATGTAAGTGCAGCGCGAAAATTATTCGATATTTTACCTAGGAAAATGGCGCGCGATCGCCGGGTTTATTTTTTCTTTTTTTTTACGGGGCGTCTTTTCAGGCGATAATAAATATCCAGAATATTTAATACTGGCTTATAAATATTCCTTTATTAGCAGCTGGAATACTTTTAGAGCGAGGCAATTAGACATTTTCATAACTCGTAGGTTGCAAAAAATGATTGCACGCGCGCAGAGTTAAACTTTTTAAACGCACTCTTGGCTTGCGTCGCCTCATTACGATCCTCCTTTTGAAACAGTACTCATCCTTGCGTTTAAGCCCGCTCGAAAAACACAACTAATTGTCCGCGTTTCACCACCTGACAGTGACGTCGCGAAACGAAGCCCCCCCAAGAGGCAGCAGCTCTCCGCCTCGTTAAGACGTATCCCCGTTTCGCGCGCATCTTTATCCCCGAGGAAAAGAACCGCAATCGCGCGTAATTCGTTATTGCGTGGTTTTCGCGCGCCAAAAAAAAAACGCGCGCGGCACGTATACCGACTTGGCGATGCGTAATCGGCCGCTTTTCCGAAACTGTGCCGAGAGCCGTGTAATGGCGCAGATTGCTCGGGGGATTAATGAACGAGGGATCGTGATTCGGTCGCCCGAAGGGCTATTCATAAAGCGCGGCCGCGCCAGTTTTCGAAATCGGCTGCTGGCCGCGCGCCGGCAACGAGCTGATCGTGACCCAGCTGTGCTCGCGCCTGCGGTTTCGGCCGGGAAATTGCGAGCGAAATCCTTTGCTCGGGAGGAATTTTCGTCCGGGAGAGGTTTAGAGGTGATTACTCGGGCGCGCGCGCTGATTTTAGATGCGTTTGATGCTTTCGTGTCGAGTTTTAACGCCGTGGACAGTGAGGGATTGAAGCGGCGAGTTCTGAAGCTCGTAAATACTTTAAGTGGATGTAACCTGAATCCGGTTAGACCTTGGCATTTTTCGATTTTCTCCTTATTTAGTGGAAAATATATCTAAATGCAACGATTCTCAAATTTTTTGTCAGCATAAAGAACTTTCTCTGGTGAGGAGCGATAACAGCTTGTAGATTTGTTAAAATCTACAGCCCGCATATCATTTAATGTTCAACGAGGTAGTTTAATTAGGTTTCAGTATTTACTTTACTTTCAGTTCCTGGTGCAATAAATTTAATTTAATCCAAAAACATTATCGATTTTAAGTATGGTTTTCTCTTGTCGAATATTCGTTTCCTATTTTAAATTCAATAGTAATGTTACTATAAATTATTATAGTAAGCATAATTAAATCTTTTACGAACCCATTTTTACAAAATGACAATAAAAAAGGCGGAACTCTAAAACTTTTTCCAAGCGCAGTTGCGTTCTAGTTACTCCTCTTCGCAGTGATATAAGTTGGTCATAAAAATCTGAAATTCGCCAAGTCCAAGCGAAGTTGCTATGGAAGTAACGATCAACGGGAAAAAAGTAATCGACCAGCCGGCCATACAAACGATTTCTAGAAAAAGTAATCAAATCGCGCAAAACTCTCTCTTTCAAAAAAGGCCCATCATATACACCAGCGAAACAGCATCTTCCGCACGAGCCGAGCCAAGCAGCGAATCGCAGTCATAAAGGCAAAGAAACGAACCGTTACCAATATAAAAGCAACGACGAGGAAGGAGGTTCCCCCTCTTTCTTCTACAATGCAAATCTAAGCTTAGCTATCTACAACTCAACGAAAAAGACAGTCAGACAGTCCTGAAAGTGCAAGGGGGGAGGGCCTTTTTGCGCGCGTAATTACAGGCATCGTTGCTCGTGCTTGCGCACATCATCCGGGCAGAGTCGCATTAGTCGGCTACCGAACCTCCGCGCGCCGTCAGACATCGGGGCATCGCTCGAAGGGAGAAAAGAGAAATTAGCGACGTAGGTGTGGAAACCGGAAGGCTCCCCGGCTCTCTCTCTCTCTCGAGAGAGAGAGAGAACGCGTCGCTTTATTTAGATTCTCCTTTGCGCGCCGAGGCCCCGACGTGCTAACCGCGGACGAATCGTATAATTAGAGAACGCCTTTCTCGAGCTCTCCGCCACCTACTTAATGAAGGGCTACGGCTACGCCCTTTTACGTGGTGCCGGCGATGTCGGCCAGGCGAACGCTGGCTCCTCTCCGTCGATCGCTCATCTCCATGAGCTTTTCTTTATCGCGTGCAGCGTCTAATTCGCCGGGAGCTTTTCGATTTTGCACGAAATTTTCAGGATTCAAATCGCTTTTCGTAGAGGACGTAATTAGTCGAGTTATTTATTGGGTTTGAGCAGTAATCGTGTGGGGAAATTGGTCGAATGTGGCTTCAGCGGTGGTCTTGGATTAAAAATCATGAAAAATAATAAAAATCGACTGCTTATAATTAATGTGCAAATAAAGAATCTAATAAAAATATTTGAATACAAAATTTTAAATATAAATTATGCATTAGACTATCGCGTTTACATTATCTTTGGAAAGATTAATGCGTTGCTAAGTATTTCCAGAAAGGATGCTTTCTAAATGACGACGTTGCCAATTCGAATTCAAATTAGCGTATTTCGTACGTATTTCTAGATATACCAAAATTATAAGAATGACGTAAAATTCTGATGATAAGTTATCTTTTGAAAATATAAACATGATGATAATTAAAATTTTAATTCTACTCACTAATCATATGAGACGTGAGTCCACCTTCTATTGACTTACCTGAAACAAAAAAAAACAAAAAATTTATAAATTTAGCTAATATTAAAAACAAATAAAATTAATGATATGCGTTTTGTGAGAAAAAACGACATATCAAAAATAAATAACCACATAAATTTTCGCTGAAAAAATACTTTCACCAAAAGCAAACTTTAATTGAACGCCTTTAGTAACAGAGAAGCAAAGTATCCTGACCACCGTCAAATTATCTCTTGACATCGAATACTGAATTTTGATTTATTACTCTTCCTCCGAGCCTCGTTCTATTCCGATCGCGCAACGCCGAAACCATCACTTCTACCAAACGCAAATTCCCGCAATGAAAATCTCTCGGGGCCGAATTCAGGCAGCTAAAACCCTCGATCGAGTCGCGACGGCGGCGGCGGCGGCGGCGGCTGGGAAAAGGGCATAGCTTAGCCGGAGAAAAAAAGAAAGGGAGAGAAAGAGCCTTTCCGACGGGTCAGATTTCCTCGTTCGAGGGGTATTCGCGGCTCGCATACAGGCTTCGTTTCGTTCTTTATTGGCCGGCCGCTCTGAGTTAAGCGCGACAATGGCCAGTTTTTCAGCGCGCGCCGCCGAGAGCGCATCGTTTATTTTTTTCGCGGAGCCGCCGAGAGCGCAACGCCGCGAAATATATATGCGCCGGATAAGAGCCCGCCGAACATTAGCTTATTTCTAATGGAACTCGTCGCGAGTTATAAGCTTGCCGGATGGGAGGTTCGCTCGCGTAAGAATGCCCGAGTGAATTGCCTCTATGAGGATGTTTGTTTTGAAAGCTCGGAGGTAAATAATCTGGCTTTTCCGGAAATCCAGTGCGACTTTGTATTTAATAAAATGTCCTATTCTATTCTGCCTCGTAGCAATACTATAATGTTAATGTATTTTTTCGATTCAAAGTTTTCAAGCACCGCTTCCATTCTTCTAATATTAGAGAGCCTAACGTCGAGAGATGAAATCTATTGTACATCACAGCGGAGCTAAAAAATTCGTAATAGATCGAAAGAAACGACTCGCATAAAAAACGATCTCGCCGCTCTTTTTGCGCGCTCAAAACTCGTGTAACTTCCTTTCCCAATAAATCGTCCAACTCGCTCTTGGCGGCAAAAAAAAAAAAAAAAAAAGAAAAAATCTGTCTCGCATTCTCCTCGATAAAAGTTCCTTCACCTCCCGCTCGCGCGCGCCTACAACGCGCGCCCATATAATCCGCAAAAAAGGATATGGGCGCCCCGGCATCATTTCTCATCGGCGCGCGGGCATTAGACTATTATATGCGCAGGACAAAAAGAGGCGTGTCAAACGGGGCGCGCGCGTCGCAGGAGACAAGTATATAACGGAGATCGGCGCGCATGCGCCTGCAGGAGGGACCACCGCTGCGAGGGTCCGATGACAAATGATGGCATCTCGCGACGACGCGCCGCGATATCTATTTAGTATCTGCGAGCGAGAGCGAAATTAATACGTACCCCGAGCGAGTCTTAATAAGATTGTCGCGCGACCGAGCCGGAGAGGGACTACCGCGGCAGCGAAAAATCCTCGAGTCCTCGAGGCCTCTCTCGCCTCGCCCGCTCCTTCGGGCCGCCTTTTGCTTTTGGCCGTTTGCTAAGCTGATTTATGAAACGGCTGGCTTTTTGTCGCGGCCGTGTCGTAAAAATCAGGGACAGCCGGCCGCCGGTAATCCTGGGGCTCGGGCGTGAAAAATGCTCCGTTTAGCGGCGTAATAAAGTCGTTTTCGAGATTCGAGATTGTATTTTCTTAATCTTTTCGAGGAAGCGTGTAATTTTAATGTTTCACCTACCTCGAGATTTTATTTCTATTGCAAAATTAGTAGAAGCTTATTTTCGTTTCCGATAATTCGCAAATTGTACTTTGCATAAATTTTATTGAAATTTTTTTTTTCCAATTAATAGTACAATTATCTAGCAGAGGTTGCTACCATTGAATCAAACAAATTTTTGTTACGTTTTCGTACATTATTTATAATGAAGATTCAATTAAATGCAACAGCTGATAAATCATTTATATATTAATAAGTTTCTGATCGATTTGCAGACAATTTGAAGAAATAGTATACTGTGCCAAGAACGAACCAAGTTAAGTAACTGTTGCTCCGTACGGTAGCTGAATTTAAAGTTCGCAATTGAATTTAACAATGTTAGCACGTGCAATACGTCACTTGAAGCCACCGAGTCAAAGCATGAGGGAATCCCGAAAGCCGGTAACCTAAGCGAAGCTGCTTGCTTTGCATTTCTAATTATCTAGGTCGATGCCTCGGTCTATCATCGTACCAATTGGAACATCAATGCGTTCGGCCGCGGAAAATAGAAAAAATCCTCTCGGACGTCGCACCGTAAAGTTGCATTAACGAAGAATCGATGGGTATACATTCTTGATTTAACCCAGTTGCCTTGAAAACGGTACCGGTGCAATGATACGTTAGCGGTCGTAAAACACACGAATGTCTAAATATAACCGCGGCGCCATATCATTCACGCGCGATGAAGGCGTTTTCACCGAATCAGATTTCTCGGGCCGAAAAAAGGGCCGGGGATAATAACAGCTTTCCCGGTCGCTAAAACCCAATGCCGAATTGCTGCCTTCCCTAGTTATAGTCGCGTTCCTACATTAAAACGCCTTTAATTCAAGATAACTCAGGCCGTCCGATGCCAAGGGACGAGCAAAACAAATCTAATTAACACACTCGATGCATAATTTATTTTCTCCAGATGATAATCGGCCTGGGTTATATAGCCGGGACTTTGCGTCTCTCCTCTCTCTCTCTCTCTCCTATCTCGAGCTTTACAACCCCGGAGGATAAAGCGAGGAAAAAGGCCTCTCTCTCGCCTGGTCGCGTTCAAAGTGTATAAACACTCGAATAAACTCTCCCTTGTTAATGCGACCAATGCGAATAATAATCGCGAAAATGAAACCTACGTGATGGATAAAACGAAGAGAGCCGCGAGAGGGGAGAAGCTAAGTGAGTCGGCGGCGCGCGACGTACGTTTCGCTGTTTATGCGCCGAGTGTCGAGAGAGCTGAGGTAGGAATTTAAGTTAACTAATGAAATCTTTTTCGAGTTTATGTATCTTCGAGTACGCGGGTTTCGAGGTGAAATGGCTCTTGGAAAGCGGCGCGGGGAATTTTTGGCGACTAATCGCTTTCGAATTGCTGTATTAAAATGTATTTACTTTAATATTAATTTACGCAACTCGATTTACGTTAAAAGGACATAAATTTTAATACGATCAAACGAGAGTTTGTTTGAAAAATATAGCATATTTTAAGAGGCTGTATTCGCCGCATGCATTCGGCGCTCGTCCCACCGCGATTAATAATGCGAGACACGCGCCATTTGGACCGTCTTAGCTCGCTCTCCTTAGCAATGCCACTCGTGACGCAAGCAAGCAAGCAGCAGCAGCAGCAGGCTCCGACTCTCTCGACTCGTTTTCCTTTTCTCTCCCTTGCTCTCTGCGCTCGCCGGCTCGCGCCAACCGTTTTTGCCTCGGCCGATCTCATAAATACGAAAAATACGAGCGCACAGTAGCCGAGGCGTCCTTCCCATCGGGCGTTCGATCCCCCGGCAGAAAGAGAGCATCGAGCTTAATGGGGATGCGCCGGTAATGACGAGGGGAAAATTACACGGTGAAGAAGCTCGCGCGATTTAAGCTCGCGGGATATTTCGCGATCGGACGCCCTCCTCCTCCTCCTCCTCCGTCTCTGTGTGCGCGCGGGTATGGGTGCGATTGTGGCCGCGCCATGCGACTGATTGCTTTACGAGGGGAAATAATTCAGCGCGAGCCGCGGCGATTATTGTCGGCCGGCGGTGCGCGATAATTTCGGTGTTTACGGACGGCTTGTCAATAAATTTCATTTCTTGACGCTTTTAGACGATCGAGAGAGGCCTGCGCCGAGGGTTCGGGCACTCACGATGCTCGCGTATGATTGCTTTTCCTTAAAAATTACGGACTCTGCAAAAGAGTCGAATAAAGAGGCTAATGTAATCGGCTCTAAAGAGCGCTTGTCAAATAATTATAGATTTATTTTAAACTCGAGTCTCTCTCTCTCTCTCTCTCTCTCGGAGTAATAATCAATCACTGAGAAATCTTTTTGTACAATTAGTTTTATTCAATAATTCGTAGCTACGCACGACGTTACTAGATATTAACGGCTTTTCTTGTTTTTTTTTTGCGCACGGAGACGCGAGACAAAGCACGTTTGACAAAAAATTGTATATAATAGTTTTTCACGGAGCCCGATAAAAAATGGTGAAAACTTATTGAAATCCTGTCGGGCTAAAACCGCATCATCCGTTGCAGTCGAAGAAGGCGTCCGGCCGGCCGCAAACGGTATACGCACGTCCATCCCATGCAGATTCGCGCAGGCGAGAGCGCGAATTTAATGAGGAATGGGGCTTTCCGGCGCATTTTTGCCGGCTGGAATTACACGCATAATAAATCCAGCCGCATAAATTTCGCTCTCTCTCTCAGCATTGCGCTCCTCCTGCTCCCCATAGTCGTCGTTTGCCTTTTTTCGCCTCCTCGTTTCATTCTGTTTTCATCCTCTTTTCCTTTTGGGCGCCGGACGACGATGCAAACAGACCCGGCCGCAAAGTGCTTTTCGGTGTGTAACGCGGTTTTGTTTTTCGGCGTTTAATTGATTTTAAAGTGTCATTGCCGCGAGATTTGTTTGCGCCTCCTTTTGAGTTACTGTCTCGCGGCCCTTATTTATGTTAATTCACCCCGCTGGACCACAAAAGATTGTCCGATTTTTGCTCCTTTTAACGATACCTTCGGCTCTAAAGTAAAGCTCAATTCTGTAGAAACGTGAATTGCGCTAGTCACTTTTTTTAAATTACGGGCTATTATTGGCCTTAAATATCGCGCAAATATATTCAGGGGAAGTTATTGCAGTCCAAAGTGCATATTTTATAATGTGCTATACAAAACATGCTATCCTTTGCAAATGACACACAAATGGATGCAAATCAACTGTCAAAATTTAAATTATCTTCTCATTTGCTAATAATAAAAGCACTGAAGACATTAATTCTTCGATTCGAATTACTTCAGAATGACTTGCCGTAACTACTTTACAAGCTCGCATGAAAGTTGTGTACACAAGATTTTGGGCTTCGGATCATGTTATGAATCATTTAACGATCTTGTAAACTCCTTATGCAAGGCAAGTGATCCAAATATATGAGCAAAAATTTAAATGACCTGCACTTTTGCGAATTTTTTTTTTTTTTTTTTTCAAACCATTAATTATAACTGAATGTTTTTAAAAAATTTAATATCGTAAGATGTTCATGCACTTTAGTTAAATGACCGATAACAACAAGTTCCGCGTTATTGTTCGTTGCAATTAAAAACACTTAAAAAATTGAACAACCATCTCCTACCGACATCCCCGGTAATCTAAAGGCAAAGACTTTAAAGCGCCTCAGGAATCCCAGTTAAAATCATCAATTCGCCACTTAGTATACAAATCCCAGCAATTTTAACGAACAATTTGTCCCTTACACTTCTTCAACAAACTATTTCCCCCTCTCGGACTCGTGCAAATGCGCTAAAAGCTCCGGCGCGCGCTATAGTCTAAAAAAGGAAGCGCTGAAAATAAAGAAAACAGCCAGGATTCGCGTTCCAGCTGCGCTGCGGACTGTTGCTCGCGCGCATAATTGGCGCCAAACGTCTCACGGGCACAGAGAGAGAGAGAGAGAGAGAGAGAGAGAGAGACTCTAATTACCGGTCGCGGGGCTTTAGTGACAATTTAAGAGCCTCCTCCTTGTTCGCTCCTAACGAGGCATCGCGCACCGCTCCGTGCGCTCTCTCGCGCGCGCCTGGTAATTCACCGGGGCGCGCGAGAGACGAATGCTATCGCGCGGACGCGGGGCCCTTATATCTCTCAGAAATTTGACATTCAATTATCCTAGGGGCCCCGCGACGCGTGGGCGGATTATAAAGCATCGATGACGCGGCGCGCGGCTTAGGCAACGAGCTCTGCGCGCGACGATATATTGTGCGAAGCGCGAAAGTTATACGAATCTTGCGTAAGAGAGAGGAGGAGATACGCTCGATTATGCCAGCTCCACGTGAAAGGGAAACTTTTTTCGGATGAAAGGATGCTCGGATGGAATTTTGGCTGATGATGCTTCTCGTGTGAATATACGCGAGTTATTCCTAGCCGGGTCGTGAATGGAGAGGCGAGTTGAAATACTGGTTTTCTTTTCGGGAAAAAGTTTCAGCGGCTCGAAAGTGTGTCTTTGTGCTCGCTATCATTATACGAGTTGGCTAATAAGATTTTTAAACCTTTCAACTTGTTTAACCAATTATTAGGAGCGAAATTAATTGTGGTTACGCGTGCTATCGATTTTCGAACAAAATGCAATGATACTAAACGCTTTGTTTATAACTATCTCTAAATAGAGTCATTTAGCGATTGATTCATGCAACTTTTACTTTCTTCGAAAGTGAAAAGGCATTCGGAGGAGAAAAATTGTTTAATACTAATCATATACATTAGTAATTAGGTAAAACGCACTCAGACAATATATTGCGAGCAAAAGTGATTAATATAAAATCGTTACAGGTAGCCCACAATGATTTTATCGACACATAGCTGCATGAAATAGAACTTGCATTAACTTTTCGAAAAATTCATTACATACTTTCAGCTTCTGTTTTAAGCCGTCGATTAGCTGAAATCGAAGATAAATCGAGCCCATTACACAAAGCCGTAATCGTTTATTTCATATTTTAGAGAAGATAAAATAAATCAAAAATTTTTTCTCTCGCAAATCGAGCATTTCACGTTGGCATTCACTCGGCTTTTTAAAATGCGCTTTTTACTTTTAATTGCGGCTCGGGTAATTAATTTATTTACGGGAGTTTCACATTTTTTTTATTGCGCGCGCAGATATATAACAAGTAGGTAAAATCGATTTTAAAATTTAATCCTTCTAAATTATAATATATATTTGATTTGAAAAATGTTTCTAACGAGGAGCCAGGATAAACGAGTGTAACGAGAAGTGCATAAATCGGCGGCTAATTTCAGCAAGAGAGCCAGTAAAAATAAAATTTAAGATCCACTTTAAAGCACATAGCTCTGGGCCTTTGCTTAGATACTCCTTTAGAATAAACGTTTGATCGAATTCAATAACTTTTCCTTTCAGCGCAGTAATTCCAACTAATCGCAATCTCGTTGGCTCTCCACGGCGGCTCCGCTGCCCTACAAAATGTACATACATTACACGCGTGTATAACGCGAGTAGAGACAAAGACGCTCGCGTTAAAATCCCTGGGCTTTAGCGTTAAGGACATAAATCTGCATGCGGCGAATACATCCCGCAGTCACGAACGATACAAACACACTCCTCTCTCTCTCTCTCTCTCTCTCTTTCTCTCGGTGCGCGCTGCACGAATAGCCATCGATAATTGGATCATTTCCATATCGATATGTTATAACAACGTGGTGGCGCGCCGCGCGCGCGAGGGAGAGAGGCCGGACTTACTTGCGCATGAAATTGAAGCAAAAGAAAATCGGAAGCAAATTAAACGAAAGCAAAAGTGTTGCGAGTCGAGGGAGCTGTAATTCAGCCGGCGGAGGAGCTTCGGCAGAAATACTTGCCGTTTGCTCCACTGAAATGGAAAATTGAGTTTGTTATGGAAATTCGTTACGTAAGATTTATGATGAAGCACTACAATATGCGCGCGGAGGAGATAAATATTGGCTTTGACTCATTTTTTCTTAATATTATTTGCACTCGGAAAGGAAGGCGAATAGTTAACTATTATTGTTATTTAAAATTCTTCCTTCATTTGTTTTTTTTTTCCTTTGAAGAATAACTCTATTTGCCGGCCGAGTCGCCTGATTTATTCACACTTTTCAGTTAAACAATTCAAGCAGTCGAGTCGAAATCGCCACCAGTTTAATCGAGGGTTTACGAAAAATAGCTGAAATAAATTAGCGATCCAAGCAGCTCGGAAAGGTAAAAAATTCGACAGCTGAAATTGTACCGCTAGGCAAGCCGGTGACACGAGCCGGTGACACGAGCATTCTGCAGTCTTTCAAACAAGGCGAAAAATGGCGGCGCGCGGAAAGCGGCGGCGATAGCCATCTCCGTCCGGCAGAAAAGAGTAAGATTTCGAAAATTGGAGTCAATTCCAGGGCGACGTACGTTTCCGCATCGCCGAGAAAAAGGGCCGGGAGCGGCGTCAAAGTCAAGGGGGAGGGGGACGCATACTCCCTCTGATTTATCGCTCGCGATCGGAATCGTCCTTATTCGCGCGGCTTTTTTCTCACCGCGATTTCATTCTCGTTCTCCGCTGGGAAAAATGCGCCGGGAGAGGAGGAGGAAGTGCGATCATCGTCGTCGCGAATGAATGAATCGCTATGCCCTTCGACAGAACTCGTGTGTGTGGTGTGTTCACGTGTCTCTGCGTATCCGTGCGCGCGCGCGCGTGTGTGTGTGTGTGTGTGTGTGTGTGTGTGTGATGTCGACGTTTCGAGCCGAGAGAAAGAGAGGGACGAGAAGCATCTTGGATCGTTGCGGGGAGATAATGACGCCCCGTGGAATTTGCGCGATAGCACAGAGTCTCTTTCTCCCCCCCCCCTCTCTCTCTCTCTCTCTCTCTCTCGATTGGCTGCAGGTAGAAAAATTCCGAGGTATCCGGTGTCTATGACTTTTTAAGGGTAGACACAGTGCTTGCCGACGGGGAAAAAATTCGCGAGGATCGGGCTTTATTTTTATAAAGACTGCGAGAGGGTTTTGCGGGGAATGTAACAATAATTATTATTGCAACTGATGTGCTGAATTATTATTTCCGACAAGAGATAGTTAAGAAGTATATATTGCTTTACGACGAGGCCGAGTAAAAAGTAGTCGTCGCGGGTAAGAAAATCGGATTCCTGATGTCATTTTTCTACTTTTATGTATTCGAATTCAAATCTGCTGATAATTAATTTTGATAGATTTTTCAATTTTTGTTCATTTGAGCTTTGCTTTTAGCGAAGAAAAAATCATTGAATTATAAAAATGAGTGGTAATTTAAAATTTCTAACTTCTCAATCGATCAGGAATTGTTTGCTACTTCCGGTTAATCGTAGAAGTGCGAAATTTTCTATAAACTTTTAATTTATCAGCGCTTTTAAAGCCCAATTGAAAGCAGTCAATATACAATTTACGAATCCCCTCCGCGAAAAAATAAGAAAATCTGCAAGAGGACATTAAAGACTTGGATTTCCTGCAGCCAAGCATCTCCATAAACAAGTTAGCCTGCCGATCTAACGCCTTAGCAGCTAGGCCGTTCAGCCGGCGGTGACAACGCGACGACGCGGCTAACTCTCTTTTCTCTCGCAGCTGCGCGGGATCCTACACGTACAAGCGCGGACACACAGGCATCTGCCGTTAGTCGCCGGGGCCTAACGAGATTCCGCGGAGTCGATCGCACGTACGTAAAGGCGTGAAGGCCCATTTAGAAGGCAGTTCCAGCCTATCATATACCCCTGCGGCCGCACCGCAGCGGTAGCATCAAGACCGCACGCCCCCCCCCCCTGCTTGCGGCCGAAAAATACGCTTATACACTTTTTTTATCCCGATCGTTTTTGTTTTCGAGGAGAGCTCATTTACGCCCTGCATGCTGCTGGATAGAAGCAGCACCGGTGCCTCTCCTTTTCCGACAGCTGCACTTCTCCGATAGAGGAGTCAATCGCGGCGCAAATATCTTTATCGAAAGCTGACAAACTCGTAGAGAGACTCTATCGAATGCACAATCTGCCTGGAAATCTTTCGTTTCAGCTAAGCATCTCTCCCCGTGGTAAAGGGCTCCTTAAAACCTCCAGGTTAACCGCAGTAAATCCATCATAAACCACCGGGGCACCTTGGCGCACTACACTTTTCGAGCGTGTCCATCAGCGACGAAATTAACGGGCCCCCGTATACTTTTCCGCGAAAGCTACTCACTTCTTTTCCCCGGGGCGGTCGCGCGCCCACGCACCGACGCGCATAAAGCCCGCGTATTTATCGGCCGTAAAACGAGTGGCGCCGAAATCGCGCGATATATTTTTCGATGCAATTTTTCTCCGGAGCAGCGTGCACCAACGTCCGCCGCGGGAATTATGAATCCGACGGGCCTCCCTCCCAATGAACGTAAGTCAGTCGCGCTAAAAAGAACGATATTTTGCCGAATTTACGATGGGCCTTGCTGTCGTAGGAAGCCAGTAGTATTTTTAGTAGGAAATTTTGCCTGCGTTTGCGGATTTGGTAAATTCAAATATAATGAAAGGAAAAAACTTGTTTAATAAATAAACAATATCCTCTTCACAGGATTATCTTCACCAGAAAATGAAACAGCAAACATTTTAATCTCACATGTCTTACGTCACTCAAACCTTCCACTTTGAAGCACATTAACAACAGATTTAAAAACTGCCACATCCACACCCAGACGCGAAGCTTCATTCCGATTGGACGCGCGGCGTTTTTCGCTCTTATTACGCTCGCCGTGCGGTAATTTACGCCGGGGCTCGCCGAGCACATCGCGCTCGCGAAAGTACGGAACCCCGATGGTGCATGGCGTGCGACCGCGTATATAGACACACGTGTAATCTGCGTAATGGTGATGGATTGATTGAGCTTTTGACAAATGGAAATGATCGCGCCGCCTTCATTATGTGATGCGCCTCTGCACGCGAACGTGCCGGCGATGAATTAATGCGCGCGCTCTCGGCAGCCGAGTTTTCTGCCCTTTTAAAATCCAGGAATAAATTTCGCAAGTGGCAGGCAAGTGGAAGCGAGACTTATTTAGGATTTTCCTCGAGGGCCGTTCAATTAACCGCGCGAATTCACTCGAACTGTTTAGGGCTCCTAGTTTTGCTCGTTAGTTTTGATGATTAATTGGGTTTCAAAAATTTCGGAAGGTGAGATAATCATCGACTTATTATCGATTCTCATTATTCATTCTAGTCATACGATACATTAATTTTGAGCGTAATTAAATTGTAAGTCTAAATTAAAGTGCCGCATTCATAGAGAAGAGGGAAAGTATTTTTTGTGCAGGCTTGGGTTATTTTGGAAAACATTCCTACCCGTAAGGAATAATCAATCTTATTTTTAAATTTATTTACACAATCATTTGGTACAAATAATCGAAAAAATGTTTCCTTTTAATTTTAAAATTTAAATGTTATAAATATTTCTATTGTGATACTTAATCATTTCGTTGAATTCTAACCCACGACATCGTGATTGAACTAAATAAATGTCCTAGGTCCATTTAAACTTTTAAATCGAGCAACAAGTCTAGGAAAATATAAAGACCGGCTAAAAAGCCCCGAGGGGCAAGAGGACGTTCGTTTTCAGGATCAGTCATCTTCAAAAGAGCCCTTTGTTCAGGGTTCAGCCCCGACTAAACGAGCGAGAAATGAAAGTGTTATGTGGATTTCGAGTGTTGCGCACGCGCTGGATTTATGGACCGTGAAAAAGTCGGGCCTTTTTTAGTGCGCGGACCCTTTGTAGTGCTGGCGGCCCTATTTTGTTTCTACTAATTGGAACGGATCTCGCGGACGTTTCTTGTACGGCATCTTTCTTTTTTCTCTCTTCTCCTTCGAGGCTCTCGCGCTTGTCGAGTTCTATAAAACGGTCCTTCATTCTTTTCATGCTCAAAGAAGCTCTCGTACAAGAGCTCGGCGCTGAAGAACCGCGCGAGACACTTCGCCTTTTGTGCTTTTCATTTGCTTTCGGGCTAATTGCGATCGGCGAGTTATGGGAGTCGGAGTTTTGTCGCTAAACGTATCTTTGCCGAATGATTCAAACTGACACAGCCCGAGTCGGTCGATCGAAAAAGTCGAATTAAAACCCGCATTTATTGCTTAATGAAATTTAAGTCTCTTATACAATAACGCGGAAATCTACTTAAATCGTGAGCAATGCAGAACGGATTTGCATAATTAAAAAAATACAATTTGTTTTTTCACTAATCTTTGACAGAAACATTATAATTATGATATGATTATCTAACAGTAGAACACGAACCGCACTACAAGGAGTAAAAGAAACTAATTCAACTATAAATTCTCCAAGCTTAGCATAAAATATTATTAAAAACGTCTAATAAATATTGAAGCAGAAAAAGTAGCTTATCTCCGCTGCAACTTCCTCAGAAAAATCACCGGTGTCGCACGTTAACTGTATACAGCTTCTCCTCGCCTCCGCGGTCAACACAAAGCCCCGACAGCCTCTCAAGAATTTATTCACATGTTTTCGTACTCCGCCTTACGTAAGGCCCACTCGAGGTTAAAAAAAATCCCTTACGTCAGCCTCGACGCCTGCATTCCCCGCCAGTCCAATGGCTCTAATGGTCAAAAGTCGAGAGAGAGTTAACGGTGGCGGAACGAACATCCCCAAAAGCATCGGCGCGCGCGCGACGACAATCGAACGGCCGAGTCAGGCGCGATAACGGTGCAGTTCGCGGGCGTAGCCCATGCACAGACAGGGGGAACAACGAGAGAGAGAGAGCTCGTTTATCATGCGGAGATCGACGAGAGGCGTCGGCGAGTCATCGCCCCGCCGAAAACTCTAAATAAATACACGAGCTCGTTCCGGGTATGACTAAGGAGTTATATTTGTGTGATTGTCGATGCAGTTTCTTTGGTGCGCTGGGCTCTCGAGCCTTTGATTCTCGGGGATCTCAATGGGAAATTCAGATTTTCTGCTGGCTGCTTACGGGGATTAGGTGATGGGTAACGTTGTTGAGTGTGCTTTTCCAGGTAGCTGATCGAGGAAGGTAAACAGCTTTGGAGACTTGAATATTCGGAATGCGGCCGATAATGCCTTTTTGATGCTATTAATAACGCATTAAATGATGCTTTTTAACTTAGGCGACAATGTTTGATAAAAGATGCGCTCGTAGAGTCACTCAGCTGCAACGTAAACAGTTACGCCGGACGAGTGAACGGGAAGGTGAAAAAAATGTTCATTTTAAAGATAAAATAATTGTCTACGAAGAACGTTTTATAAACACTTGTATAACGCGATCTTCTTTCAACTCCCCTAGAACGAAGCTGAATTCCCTCGGCTGAATGATAATTCGACAACCCCAGGAGCAAGAAAACGAAAGCCAACCCCAAGGAGAAGGCATCGGCTTCATTCATAGCATCTCCTTAGCCAAGCCCACGCGGGGAAGCATCCTCGGCTCGGCGCGGCTTGGCGGCATCATTAGGTCAGTATACTACTAACTCTCTCTCCTCCGCAGCCGCTCGTATGATACCAGCTCCGTATACGCATCGCGCAGGGGGCATTCTTCTAGCGCGATGGAATGTCGTTTGCTCCTCTCTCTCTCCCTCTCTCTCTCTCTTCTTCGCACTGGTATATACGTCTGTATATACACTCGATATAGCCTCGATTCCCCGCCGCTATCTGCGTCCATCCGTCTTTCGCGGATTCCCGGTATACGCGGGCACGAATATTGAGATGCCGGAGGATAAGCCGCGCGAGTTACGTGGACGCCCGAGAGCTTTGGGAGTGTGCTAATGCGACCGCCTCGACGCGTAGATCGAGATTAAGCTCGTCGCGGAAGCGTGCACAGTTTTGAGAAAACGCCCGCCGGGGGCTACGACAATTCGTGCACTGAGAGGTTCAAGCAAGCTTTTGGGTTTGCTGCTGTTATGCAAAGTGTCGAATGCTTCGTTCTGGTGCAGTTTTGGAGCTTTGATTTTATGGTTCAATTAATCTTACATGCTCGACCTGTTTACGTCGCAATGTTTACGCCGATCCGAAATTTCAGTGCAAATTTCACGGAAGAATTTCAATGCAAATCCCAGCGGAACATCAATTTACTCGGTCCCCGAGAAAAAATTAGCTCTGCCACATAATCAGAAAAGCGAAATTCCCACTAAATTCCCTTCCGAGAATCGGCCCAGCTGAAGCTACAATTGCAATTTCCGAAATTCCTTGGCTCTCGCGGTCCCCTCCTTCGTAACGCGCATAACAATTACCTCACCAAACTGCATCTTTCACTTACGCTCTCTTTTCTACTTCTCTCCCTCTTTCTCTCGCTGCGCGGAAAAAAAATGCGCGGGCTGAAATAGATGGAATCGGCGCACACACACGCTTATGCACCTTACGAGAGTCGGTGCATTATATGCAGCCTCGGGTAATGCGTCGATATTGCCGGGCTTCGATTGGGAGAGAGAGCCAAGTGAAAGATCTCGAAAAGGTAGGCAATCGAGGGGGAGAGCAGGAGAGAGAGAGAGAGAGAGAGAGAGAGAGAGAGAAAGAGAAAGACCTTGAGAGCGGTCAGCCACTGGAGTCGCCATAGTCGTGAGCAGAGAGCCGCCAAGCGGCACCGACACAGAGCGCAGAATCCACCAGTGAACACACATGCCCATGAGGCTCCGACGCTCCGACGCTCCGACGATAGATAAACCTTTCTGCTCGAGCGCCAAAACGGCCGCGTTTTTTACTTTTCGAAATTATATCGCTTTTTAGCTTTATCTCAAACGAAGAAAGAGAACGCGCGTATTTCAATCTAGTTTAGATTTGAGACCAGTGCGTGGAAAATTGATAAATTGATGCCAATGAAATTTGTTACGGTTGCAAGACGTATTTTTCATGTTTAAGAATGTTAAATTGCATAAAGTAACATCAATATTTTATGCCTCTATTGTTATTTACTTTTATGAATTTTCAAAAAATTAGAAAGAGAAATTGCTGGCTTTAAAAACATTCTTCCCAGTCCAAGATTTTAATAGGTTGAAAAAATTATTAGAAAGTTATTACATATTCCCCAATCACAGTCAATGTCATGCATTTGGATTTAAACGTCCAGAAAAGAAGTGCCTAGTATCATTTATTGTGATGTTTATTTGATTGTTACAATAATAGCCTTTTGTCTTAACGAAGAAGCTATTAATTATTACCGGTGATAATTTATTATTGATTTTAGTTAGGAGCAATAAAGACAGCACTAAATTTTCCTTTAGCACGTTTGGGAAACGAGGCCTCTCAAAGTATGAAGAAATACAATTAGACAATTTATTACGTGTTAGGAAACAGAATCGTTTGTTATTATCAGTAACATTGTTTGGATAAGAAAACCTAAAAGTAAAAGTCATTTAGATATGCCAAGACACAGGTGAGAAGATAGTGTTAAAATAAATTTCAAGGAAATGTAGTACTATTCAGATACTTAGATAAACAGACAGTACCGCATAGGTACAAGTAAATCATTGCCAGATGAATCGAAACTCAATTGAATATTAAATCGTTAAATTGCCAATAAAAAATGATTAATTTTTATAGATCATTTATCAGGATTTACATTATTTTGCCTTTAATGTTATTAATCGTTCTTTCGGCGATGCAATATTTCTAATACAAAATTGATTGGAGTTAAACTTGCCCTTATAACAAAAGATCAAAGCTAGATAGTAAACGAAGCTCTACTAGATTATAACTCGTATTCGTGGCATTTCGAAAATTACTTTTCAGACAAGTTTTAAAAACGAAAAAATAGTAGACGTAGAAGGCACGAATGCCAGACCCTTAAATTGCAGTGTCAGATAAGTGTTCTATCAAGTCATTAAGAAGTCATTTTTAACTTGTTATTTAAGCAAAATACTAGTTTAGATCTGTCGAAATTGCCATTACGCAACGAATTTGAAAAATCCTAATCACGGAAAAATTTTATAGTCTAACTATAACTAGTTGTGCATATTGCTCGTAGCTACTGGGGGTCTCCTTGATTAATTGTCTATTTCAAACTGGTCAAAGAATAATTGTAGGTTCGCAATCTTCCGATAAAAAAAATGCAGCTATTGACTCAAGAGTCTATAATTGAACTCGGATTTTTCCAAGCCGATAAACAAATCGATTCGAAACAAGTTCCATAATTGTTCTTAATAACTGTTAAATTACCAGCGAAGGAACTTGGTACAAGAATGAAACCGGCTCCATCCTGAAAAGGGCTAAAATTTCCCGAAGAGCCATCAATCGCCTCTCGACTCGGGGCTCTCCGAAGCCTAGGCCATTCGCTGCCTTGACGAAACCTCCTGGCGGAGATAGCCAGGGGCCAAGCTCGCTCTCCGGCGGCATTGCCCTCCTCGCGAATAAACTGGACTGTCAATGAGGCTTGCGAGGGGCGCCCGCGCCGTCGGCCGTTCGTTGAACCCTCCGCCTGCCGAGCGAGCCACGAACCCAGAGGGAGAGAGAGGAGAATCACGGCCCGGAAATGTTTTTCTGATCGGCAGATAAGAGGCCTCTCGCGCGCAACCGACCAAGCAGGGGATCGCTATGCGAGTCGATTAATTGTCGAGAAAAATTGCCGCCTCCGCTGCTGCTGCTGCTGCTGCTGCTGCTGCTGCTGCTGTTGCTGCTGCTTCGCCTTTGTGCGCGCTGCGGATTATGTCATAGGATTTTGGGGACCTGTGCGTTAACGTGCGAAAACTTATATATGGTCCGGCTGCGAGCTCGTTTTGGCGGAAAATATTTTGCCTGGCGAAATTCTAAGCTGATAATTTTGAACAATGAGTCGGCTTTAATACAATGGACAAGGTGATGGATTCCACGCTGGGCAGATAAGATCTGATGTAATGCCACAAATTATTCTCTTCCTAAATTTCGTCACTCGCGGGAGATGTAGTGTTTTGTCGATAAGCATCTTATCGCCCAAATCGAGTATCATTAACAGATATTTTAATAGATGTTAAATGTCATCTTTACCGTTAATAACCGTTCATTTAATTATGCATCATTATTTTTACCCTGTAGAAATTACATACATCTTTATTTTTATTAATTCTTAACGTTGTTAAATTTCTTAATTAAACTTCTTATAAATATACTTAATTTAAGCAGCACTCATTTATTCCGCCATCTACATCAGTTTCTTTTTAATAAAACAGTATACTTTACTAAATCTTACGCTTTAGTGGAACCTTTTGTTCGGCACCGAACCAAGTTCATTTAAAACATCTGCTACTGTTTTTATCCAAAACAGTGTTCCACCGCTTCAAGGAGGCGTAACCTTTTTTCTCTCTCAGAGCGATAGCTAGATCTCAATTTGCTCGGCGCGAAGGAACGCCAAGCTCCCCTATCCATTACAGTGCTGCATTAATAACCAATAATTTTTCGCCGGATCGAAAAAAAGCTTCCTTAATGAATTTCGAGGGGCTTCGCTCGGCTGGAAAACAAAGACATCCAATCAAGTTTTTTGCCGCGAAGGCTCGATAAAGCCGGCGATTTATTAATTTTACGTCATTTTCTTCGGGCAGCAGCTTTTAGCTTCTTTGCCGAAGTCATTGCTGCGCATCGGAAACTACGCTGCATTAAATCAGTCGGCCGCTTCTCTATTACTGGCCTGTGCCGCAAGATCGCGCACTCAATTACGCAACGGCTTGCAAGCACGCGTGTACACCTATTTTCCGTTTAAGGAAGTTTAGCGGCATTTTTTTCCGAAGGGAGCAAGCGCGTATTAGGGATTTTTGTTGGATAAGTTTTTAGCGGGTAGTGGCTGGATTCCGCGAAGAAATGTATCTGCCACGTTTCTAAATTAAGGGCAAATTTAATAACCTTTAAAATAAGTGACTTTATTGCTTTCTGAAATTTAAGCAAATTAAATAGGAGAATTCTGCAAACATCTTACTTTTGAAATTGATAGTTTAAAGTCAAGCCTCCTTTAAAGCATTTTTCTAAACTCGCATTGTCAAAATCGATGAAAAAATTATGAAAAAACTAAAACCAAGCTCCAGAATAATACCGGCGCTACTCGCCGAGAGGAAGCATCGGCCGGCTCGGCCGCGTCGACTTTCCCGTCACCTTAAATAGTCATGGTGGCGCACGCGCTCGGTTACAGAAAAAGGGCGAGCGCGCGGAATCCCGTCCATATTTCCTCGGTGTTCCCCGAGCGCTAATAAAAGCAGGCATCGGCCGTTAAAAGTTCAAGTTTGCCGCACACGCACCAAGTGGCTCGTAAAGCCGCGAAACGCGCTACACGACAAGTCGCTGTACGTAATGCGCGACCGACATGTTCATCGGCCTCTCTCTTCCTCTCTCTCGCGGCCGTTCGTGCGGTCGCTCTTTTTCTCACACCCACTGCCGGCGGCCGATCAGTCATTCACTTTCCTGAGCTGCGCCGAGATCGCCAAGCGCGGGACACGCGAGAATTTCCGCGTGCTTTCCGCGGCTGGCCTTGATTCCGCTGCTGCGGGCGAATGGGCTCGCGGGAAGTTGGAATTTTTCGTTTTCGGGGGATAATCAGGGAATCACTAAATTTTCCATTTTTAATTTCATTTGAAAACATTTGCCAATGAAGTATAGGTGCTTCGAAAAATAAAGTAATTTTGAGGATTTCTAAAATGGACGTAAGAAGCAGAAACTATGTAAGCGACATCGTCTGGATATTTAGTTCGAAATTCAATGTGACGGATACTAAGTATGTGTAATTTCAAGAGAAGTTACTTTCCGAAAAATGTCAGTCATCTTGAAAAATGCTGTTTGAAGAAAAAGTAATGGGTGAAATTTCAGATTCTCACTTGCATTATCTGCATTGTGGTCTAATAACTTGTTTAAATGTTTCTCTCGAAACTATCAATGATTTTTACGCAGCATTATATCATAAAAAATTTAGAAGCGGCATCTTTCATAAAAAGCAAATATGACAATCAGTGCGCAATTTGCCTTAATTACGTATTGTTCGACGTAAAAATATCCTAATACCCTTTATTAATTTTCTCAAAGACTTGCTCGCAGGAAAAACGAAAAGAATGCACCTCGAAAGAGAATGAAAAAGGGACTGGTTTTATGTATGCATAATGTATTTGATCCTCGTATATCTGCGATTATTCAGTGGGTCGTTAGGGTGAGCGCCAATGCACTTTAAAATGTAATCAGAGGTGCAGTACGTGCAGGCTATGGTAATCAATCAAGAAAGATCGTGAGATTCAATGAAGACGAAAGATTCTGTCGATGTGAATTATTCATTGCTTGTAGTTCCAACCGAAAGTGATCAGTTATTTTCTATATTTTTTGCGTGACCGCCACTTATTTATTGTATAATTGATGACATTTTTCGTCTAAGTGGTTGGACTAACAGTATGTAAATAAATGTAATATGAGAGAGCTGCTTGTTTTGTGAGAAGTTCAATTATTGACATAAACTGAAGACATTTGTCGTCAATAATTATCGGTAAAGAATAATTGAAAAATCAACAAGATATCTTGTAATTTGAGCTCGTTTACTTTCTTAATTAAGTAACTTATTACGTCCTTATTTGTCACAACTTTTAATTATTTGTTGAATTTATCACTTTTTAGTGTTCAGTAGAAATAGTCGAGTCTGGTACGACTTCAATAATCGCAATGGTAAAATAGTTTTAATTTTAGATTTGATTGACAGAATTCCGAGTTGCGCTTATTAATCTTAATAATATAATAAAAATTTAATCATACTTGGTGCCACTTTTCTAGAAGAAAAAAATAATTTTTATATAAAAATTCGCTTTATTCCGTAAAACTTCAACGTAACTTTAAGATAAAATATCATTTGTGACAAGTAAAATAAGTGTAGCGTCAAAGGCGATCTTGCGGTGCTTAATTTTCACGATTCTTTATTAAGAATCTTATAATAACGATTTGGCTTCGTGCAAGCCTATAACGGTAACTTTAGTGATCTCTGATCTTGATTACGATTTCGTTGCATTCCCTAATACATCTTTTGAATTGAAACTAACAGAACTTGAACGTAAGATGGAACTGTGAAGCTCCTATGAATGACTACAATCACTGATATTCCACTAATTTCGCTGCGGCCGACATGCATAAATGCCGGGTTTTAATTGTTCAGTTTGGTCGAATCTACCTTTTCAATGTTTAAAATGATTATCATTTATTTGAAATATTTCTAAACAATATTGCAGTAGATGAAAGCGACGATAGACTCTTCTTGACTCCCCTCCGTTATTCACTGGCAGGTACTGTAATAAACATGGGAACAGTGATAGCAGCATATAAAATAACCTGAAGTTAAATTATAATAGTATAAACTCTTATGTTTATCTTAAGTGCACCCTTTTAGTACCGATGCAAGAGTCCTTCCCTGTACCCCCTTTATCTCGATATCTCTGCGCTGCCATCTTTTTGTTTCTGATAAGACTTATTTTATTATTTTATTGATCCAGCTCTGATTATCGATACATTTATGTCCTGCTTTATCTATCCTTTTATAATTCTAACTTGCAGATAAATGTTTTACGCAGCTCGTAATTTTTAGACGTAATAATCTGCTACGTATAAATGACCACTTGTTACGCAAGTCTATTATTTAATGTTATTTACGTTACTGTATATTATTCGACATTTTTTCGGTTTATTTGCGTTAACGGCACAATAGAGAATTCACGAAGGAAAGTTAGTCTTTGAACCTATAACGAAATTTTAAAAAAATACCTTAATTATCAGTATCTAATGCCAATGGAGATATCTGATTATTTTAATCCAGCTTTTTCTTAAATAAAATCCCATTACACCTTTTCATCTCCGTTTATTGCACTGTTTAAACAACGCAATTCATTTTAATAACCATCTTATGGCGCCAACGTAGGAGTACACAATACCACCTTTATCTCCATTAAACTCCATTCCCACAAACAATCGAGAATATTCCATTTCATAAAAGCCCGAACGATAATACGGCGCCTGAAAATACGAAACCCCCCCGATCTGCTCCTCGCTCTTGCCTCGATCTTGCAAATAAAGCACACGCCCATATATCCCCCGCGCGCAAGGAAAAAGAGAAAATCCCGAGACGGTCTCTCTCATCGACGTCCCACGCGGCGCTGCTCGCGGAAGGAAATAATGGGATCGTCGCGTCCATCGTCGCAGGTGCGCCTCGAGTTCCCGCAAGAGCTGCGCGTGCGCGAGCGCACCTCGGGAACGTATATATCGGTTTCGGCCGCGAAAGGTGTTGAAAGGCGCGCGAATACGAGAGCAGGACTCGTTAAGGGATAATTGAATAATGAGAGGCGAGGGGATGAGGAATTACGGTTAATCATTGGGATTAGGCGGCATCGTCGTTGCGAAAATTATTCGACTGTGTACGAGGAAAAGGAAAAGGCTGAGATGATTTTGGAAAGAGACTTGTGAAAAAGTGACCTCTTTGTATCAGACGCAGATTGAGATACATTTTGATCATGGTTTTCGAAGGAGCTAATTGTTTTCTGCTTTATCATTGCAGTTTTGCTCTATACGTTACCAATAAGCGTACTGATTAAAAGTAAGTCGGCAGAAGGGACTTTAATCTTTATAAGCATAAAGTGAAAACTATCAAAGTTATTTGCATTTCAGAAGAACAATAATTTTAATTTGCGCAAGAATTATCAGCTCATCACTGTACCCTCATTCACTTTCGCGCGTATTCTCTTGGAAGTTTCCCACGTAAATATATTATTAGAATGGATTGAGTACAAAAACTACGTGACTTTTTATGACTATCTCTCATTCCTAAATAATACTTAAAAGTGAAACGGTTAAAATTTTTTGAATACACCCCGTTTGAAGCTCGGCGACGGTAAAATTGACGTGAAAATTCTGATAATTCCTGTCGGCGAACTATGGAATTTCGAAATTTTTAAAACGTGGATAGAATTGTTTTCGCACCTCGGACACCGAACGCGCGGATAAACCTGAAAGTTCAGTTTTATTACTGCACAAATATTTTCCGTCGATTATAAATATCGATAATAAAGTTTCAACAGCACATTTCCAAGCCTCTTATTTCACCTTTATGATTATCCCCGTGTCTTCTATTAAAATACTAAAAATAGCCATAAAGCGAGGAGCGCAATCACCAATCAAAGCGATCGTCTCGCTTTCACACCTCCCGCAAAAAGAAGCGAGCCGCGCAGCTCGTTACCTCAAAATCGCCGATCCATTTCCAACTCGAAAGCCCAGGAACTACAGAGCTTCGCCTCGACCTCGTCCGAGATCTGATTTTATCACGCATCGATGTTTCCAGCGATGCTCCGCGATGGGCGCTGGAAAAGCCGCCCCCCCTCCCCCCGCGTGATTAATGCGTAAGCCTTTTTGCGTGGGCGTTGGGGTGTCATTGGGGCGCGCAATTAATCGCTCGCTGGCCTTTAATTTAGCCGCGCGATTAATCGCTCGTTTATCATTCGGATATTCCTCTTGGCGCGATTTTCAAATGCGCCGCGCTTTGCTGCGCCAGGGATATTTATGCCTTTTGTTGGGCGGAATTGTTTTTTCCGCGCCGGCGCCTCCGCGAGACGTGGCCTTTTCGTTGTTGTGTTGTTACCTTATGCGGGCGTGATCCGAGAGGCCGCTTTATTGGACCGCGAGGGGAATAATAACAGCGTGCGAGAGCGGCTTTTTCTAAGTCGAGCCTTTTAATGCGAGTCTTATCTTCTAAGGCTCTCTCTCGTGTTCGAGGGCGAGTTTTCTTCTTTCCGCGAGATGATGTATGGTGTTTCGAGCTTTTTTCCTACCGGCAAGTATGATTTAAACGAGCTGTACGTTTCCGGTTGATGGCTTGTTCAATAAGTTGAAGCATTGTCAGAAAATGAAAAAAACGGCCGCGTGATTTATTATTGGTTTGATCAAACGTTCATTTGGATTTTTGAATTGCGAAGATTGACAGAGTTTTTAAACAGTTTTTTTTAATTTAAATATTAATAAGTATCAAATTATTGCAGTTTTATAAGATTTTACAGAATTAGGCTCTTCATTTTACAGTTATGAAGTTAATTTAATTACCCAAATTTCGGAAATCATATTTCTACGTAGCCAGATCAATTTTTGCGATAGACTCAAATCAAATACAGTAAATTTTATGAAAATAATGCTTTGATTTGACTGTTTTAAGAATTCGCTTAAAATAAGTAGATGAAAATGCAGAATTTCTTTTGTACAAGAATCATTACTTATTTATCTGCTATATTTAGATGAGTTACGTAATAAAAAGATAAACATCATTTCAATAGATGACTCACCATTTTCTTCCGTTGCTTCCTTCGAATTTTCGATGACACTCTCGATAATTTGTGGTTTCTCTACTGACATACTCACAGGAAGAGGAAGAACTTCATTGCTAAAACCAAAAATATCCCATCTTAATTAAAGGAATTATGTGAACATCTTTTTAAAAAAGTAATTTTAACCAAATAAATTATTGTGCTTTGACTTATGCCAAGTTATTAAATTAAAGTGCCGTTTCATAAATTTAAATTGAAAATATTTTAACTATGGACTGAACTTTTGATTCAATATTCACAAAAATATCGTTCTTTTTCATATACTCTAGAATAAATTGATGAAATAAAAACTAATGGTTTTTTCTGTCATTGACTGTCACATATTTTTAGAGTGCACGATCAACTAAAAAGATTTATTGAAAAATATTAAATTTAAGCGTTATACATTGCATTTAAGCTAATACATATAAAGCTTAAATGCATATAATTTATAATCTATGATTGAAATATATGTTTATAATTTCAAACTAAAAACAGATCGATTGAGCATCGTGTAAATGTCTTAAAATTTAAAAAATGTTGATTTCAAAATAAAGTTTATAATTCCTGTTATCAAAATTACTCTTATTATTATTTTTTCCAATTTTAATGTATAATTCTATTCTTTTTCATGTTTATTCTTTAATAAAGACAAACTCCACCAATAGTAAGACTATCGGCTAGATAGTCTAATTAAAATTTGAAAATATTATTTTATAAGTCAACTAAGTTTAAGAGAAATTTTTATTTCTTTTCTCTAATTTTTAAATATAGTCAATAAAATTAATGCTGCTTTGACAGGTAAACTGAGACAAGTTTTTGAAAAATATTGATATAGTCGATAAAAATCAATAACGAAGTTTGTTATTGAGTACTGGTATTAATTTCGAATAAAAATATTGCGCAAAGAACGTTCATAAGATTTTTAAATGAATGCTTAAATTGCATTATATTAACGCATTTAATTGCCATTTAAAAAAAACTTATAAGTTACACTCTGATAATACTTTGAATTTGAAATTGTTGCTAAAGCACAATAATTTAATTTCCTTCATTATGTAGTAATATAAATATTTATCATCTGTGAAATTATAATTTTTACGTCGAAGTACCATACAAAAAATTTGTTTTCATGCTGCATTATTATACATACAATTTCAAATGTTCTTTTGTAATTTGAAATTTTCGAGTCTATTTCATATTATATTAAATAAACCGTCGAAATTTCTTAAAATTTTATATTTTTGTGATTGATCTAAATTAATTGTTTTGACTGATGTAGTTAATATTTAAATTGAGAGTTGCCAATGCAATTGACGAATGTTTTATTTTGCGCAGACATTAAAATTTAAAATTAATTATATTCTGCTTAATAATCATAAATTTGTTAATAAATTAATGTCATTTATAATATTTGCAGAATAGAAACTTACATTTTTAATAAATAATGATTTAAATCCAAGAAAAATTTACAATTTCAACATTTAATATAACTTAAGCAATGACTTTACTTGTATACATTTGGGTAATGAATTTTCCTGGAACTTTGGGATATGTTTTCTAATGTTAAAATATGAAGGAAGCCGCGTCCGTTCGGTCTAACGCTCGATTTTTCAAAAGTTATGTGGTCTTGTATCGAAAATCTAAGAAAAATCGATTTTTGTTTATTCACTTATAACTTCTCAACTATTATCGGTACAGTATTTTAACTTCCCGCATTAGAAAGGTGAGATCAAATCCTATCGATTAAAAAAAAGAGATATCCAAAAATCTTTATTTGTTCAAAAGTTATAACTAAATAAAAATTTACAATAAAATTATGCTAAAATTACATGAGTAAATTTTTTATGTTATTTTAAAGGTCATTCTTTGTTTGATTCTAACTTTTGAATCAATAAAGATTTTTGGGTGTCTTTTTTTTAATCGGTAGGATAATTTGATCTCACCTTTTAAATACCGAGAGTTAGAATACTGTACCGTTAATATTTTAATAATAATTAAACAATATTCTATAGTTACGCTCATACTGATTTTATTGAATGTAATTATTTATTTATTTATTTGTTTATTCTAGTGACTACCTGCAGCAGCAACGAATATCGCTGTTTAGAAGGAGTTTGTATTAGCATTGAGAAGAGGTGCAATGGCCAAGCAGATTGTCGAAAAGGAGATGATGAAGAATCGTGCGGTAAATATCTTTTATTTTATGAGAATGTAAGCACAATAATAACCAGATGTCGAATTAAGAAAGTAAAATCTTTGTACATGTTCTCAACATTAATCCTTATTTTTAGACAAATTAAAAACAATTTTAGGGACCAAAAACTTTGAAAATCTCTATATTTCTTTCTAGTAGAAAATCACTTATAATTGAAATTTGAGAATAATAACTGTATGTTTAGGCTTTTATATCTTTCCAACTAATCTAATTAATTTTTACTTAATTTAAATACTGAAATTCCAATGTCGATTCTACCAGAAATTCAAGGAGATAATTTTTATAAAAACTTTTAAGAAGTTTTCTGAAAAGATTAATGAAATAAGCAAGTTGGTATTAATTATTATAAGCCTTTTTTTATGATTTGTTTATAAAAGTTTAGTATAATTTGAATAAAAGAAAGTAATTTGAGGAATACATTAAATTACGTTTCTTTGAGTAGAATTGCAGATTTCTGGCAAGTGCAGATAATAGTCCCCTTCGATTCTTTCAGATTCCCCTTTTACCATTTTGATTAATAAAACTGAGACCTTTTATAAAGTTTTGAATAGTTCGTTATAATTAATTTGAAAAAAATTAAAGTTTAACAACTCTATTTTTGAAAATTTTCCCGAAAATTTTGAATCCTGATAATATGAATCCTGACAATATTAAGGTACGTGTGACGAGAAAAAAAATTAATATCAATTTTAATTACACCGTAAAATATGATGTTCGCTTCGACGAACTTTTAATACAGAAAGTTAAAATTATCATTGTCGTCGTTTCTTTATTGAATGTAATAAAACTTTTATCTAACTATTAAAAAATATTATAAACTTTTTTTTTCAGTACAATATATAATTAAAAAAATATTAATTCTTGCTGTTTTAATTAAAAAATGATGTTAAATTGCTTTGTCAGAATACGTTTAGTTTGATAAAACTAAACTTTAAGGACTAATTAATACTAAATAAGATTTTATGACTTTAAATAAAATAAATTTAAAATTAATATTTAAATATCAAGTGTTCAATACGTACAAAATAATTTATAAATATTATAACTTAAAGTTGATGTTACTAAATTAATTTTTCAAATCTAAAATGCTTTATGCGAAACTCTAATATTATTACAGGAAAAATATTTTAATATAAAACATTTTTTTAAATCCAAGAAGGCCTTTTTTTAAAATTAATACTGTTTTCATGTATGGAATAGATTGCAGACCTGATGATTTTTATTGTGAAGATGGAAATTGTGTTTCCTATAGTTCTCTGTGCAATGGGGTTCAAGACTGCAAAGATGGTTCTGATGAAAAAGATTGTGGTAATTGTATTATCACTGAACATAAATTTCTATGTTTAAAAGTTTTATGGAATTATCGAACGTATTTTAGCAATATTCTCGTTTTACTGTATTTCGAGCTCAGTGTTAAACATTTGAAAACTTAAATATTTACAAGAAGTCTAGAGAAAAGTTAGATTGACTCCTTTCATAGTTTTTCATACGTTGTTAAAATAAAATCGATATGCTTGTAAAATATCGACACAAATTAACAACGGTTTTTTTAACCCTTTCAGTCATGATTTATTATTATTTAGAATAAAATATTGATATTAAGTCTAATGATAGAATGTATTGATTACATTAAATATTTTAGTAAAAATTTTATTTTAGTTAAACTTTTAATACTTACGTTCTAGGGGTGTCAATAATTGGGACTACTTTATAATTTGGGACGATCTAACTGTGAGATCAAATTCTAATTAACATTTTTAGAAGTTGTTAATAAAAGTAGAAATATATGCGCAAAATCGTTAAGATATGAAAAGAATTGCTTATAAGTAGAGTCAAACCGGATCATTTGAAAAGGTTTATAATTAGAGTAAAAATGAAGCTTCATTAAGCATTTAAACCTTGAAATATGCTTTAAAGTATTATATAAGTAAATTTAATGATCTGTCTTCTGTAGAGAACAGGTGACTGAAAGGGTTAATTTCATTTCTTTTTTGGGTTTAAAAGAAAATATAATTCATATTATAAAAATGTTATCTAATTTTTTTCTTTAAATAACTTTTTGTAATCATACATTTTTTAGTATTTTTTATTATTTATTATTTTTTAAAATTATTTTTACTTAAACTGTCCATTGAAAATGTTTATCAACTGGCATGAAGTGACATTAACTTAATCTAAGATTCAATGAAGTAATTTACAGAATAGCGCTTAAAATACAAAAAACTTAGTTATTTAAAAAAGCTACATATTGCAGACTATTGACATAAATTATTCCTAATAATCCTTAGAAGTTGCACCTTGCCCGTCTGAGGACTTCACGTGCGGTGATGGTTCTTGTATTTCGAAGACACTAGTTTGTGATGGAATAGACCACTGTTTGGGTGCAGAAGATGAACTTTATTGTGGTAGATACTTATTTACTCACATGCAGATATTTTCATTCAATCATATTAGACGATTAAAATAGCATAGTTGCGTCCTTTTTTTTATACTGGAACATAAATTTAAATTGATGATTAGCATTCGTCTAGGGTTGCATATTAAAATACTCGTATACTTTTGAAAATGCAGATGGTTTATTATGCATATTTTTGGCCACTAGAAAAAAACTGTACGCCGACTCAATTCAAATGTGTGAATGGAAACAAATGTATAGAACGCATCTACAGATGCGATGGTCATCCGGACTGTCCTGATAGAAGTGACGAAGATTGTCAAAATGGATTTACTAATGGATCTATAATATATGATACAACGACACCTACTAGTACGACATGATTTCGCTCTTTTTGCCATTTTAAGCGACACTTTAGTTTACTAATAAAGAATTTTTCAATTGAATTGAAACACTTACATGAATGCATAATTTATAGCTCTCTGCAAGAAATAAAAGCATGAAACTTCATACTAATACAAATTCACGTTTTAATCTGGTATTTATAACTTGCATGTATTAATAACATGTATACAATTTTTCTTATTTTTCTAATCTCAAATGCTATGAACTAAGATACTTCTCATTACTTATCATAAGACGTTTCTATAAAAATTTAAAGTGCACATTCTTTACTGTAAGAAACGATCTGTAGGGTATATAATTAGCAATCATTTATTTCTATTTACTGCCTTAACTACTTCTTTAAATAATTTATGTATGTGAATTATCTAATTATCTAATCGGTGGACTAAGTACGAACATTGCGCATTCATTGCATATTCATAAAAACATTTGTTACTTCAATTATCCAGTAGATCTTGTTGGAATTCTTAAACACCTACAGCTCTTATTTATTACACGTCAGCAGATTGTTAAAACATTGACCTTAGGAATTTTCTTCTTACTATTTGAATAACATGTTATTTTAGTTTATAAATGTATTTTAATGCACTTTTTCTACATCTACTTTTTATATTTTTTATATAATACAAATGATAATTGTCTTTTCATGAAAGTTACCTAAATTTTTAAAACTTCTTTAGCTGCAGAGATAAACAAACATCACATCAACTAGAATAGATTGAAATCAAATAAGAATTTGTAAATTCTATTTTTATTCAGTTTTGATGCACCTACATATTTTTTATGGATAAATAAGTATTAAAAATTTCATACAATGTTTTTTAATCAAAACAATATTTGTTTGAGTTATTTTAAATTCCCCAGCATTTGTTTTCAAAATCTGTGTAAACAATTAACGTGTCTTGTAAATTTATAAAAGAGCTAAATAATATTATTTATGCAATAATGAATATTGTAACAATCGTTATTTAAAACAAAGAATATTATTTAAGAGATAATCTTTCACACCCTCAGATTTTGAATACGTCTAACTTATTGGTTTTTATATAAATAATAACACAATATTTCTAATTAAAATTGTAAATTTTAGTAGATTCAAAATATAATATCTTCATATTTTTTCCAGAAAAATTTATTAGAGGCTATAGTAATTTTTATACATTTTCAGTCTTTTATAAAATAACTGTAAGTCACTGTAATTTTTCTGTAAATTTTTTTTCTCGTAAGGAATCTTTTTTGAGATTGTAGAAAATTTTGTTTTCTATTTCTATCGCAATCTTTTAATCTTTAATTCTTCAATTGGAAAGAAATTTGTACGTCACCGTTAACAAGTTTCTGGATGCTTAAAAATTTTACGTTTAAATAATATGTTATTTTTATTCCAACTTTAGAAGGCTGTAATTATTGAAAAAAGTAAGCCTGTAGTAATTATAAAAAAAAGCGATAAAACTTTTCGCCCTTTTTAAAATGAAAATTAAATATATAACTATCACACTTTTACTTTTTTTAAAAGTTCAAAATTTATATTATGTTAAATGGGTTATAATTTTTATTATTTTGTCCAATCGCCGATTAGTTTCTCGGAATTTAATTTAAAATTATAACAATTTCATATTCAATGTAACCCTTTAACGCTGAGCAGGTAATTACTTTTATCTTCGTACTCTTCGAACAAGTAAGATAAACGAGTGTTGAAAAGATCCTAACATCAAAATTTCTGACAAATGAAATTTGATCTCACATTTTGAAAAATACTCAAAAAAATACAATTGCCGATGTACGACTTCTTTCAATTGAATTTATAATTATGGTACCAATCTCTATAGGCGTCCTTTCCGGAGAAGAATATGATTCCGAATCTTAAAATTGAAAATTATATAAATGTTTCAATTTTGGTAGGCATTTGAACGTAAAAATTCTATACGTCCGGAAACTTTTTGACTGACGTACATATATATTGTATGTATGTCTGTGAGCGTATATAAGTACTCGTCTGTCCAACTTGGATAATTTTCTTTCTCTTTATTCATACTAAAAATCTACTTATTCCTAATATTTATTAATTATATTCAATATGTACATCTATAATTTCAAAGCTTAAGCTTTTCTTGATTTCAGATTACTATTATGTATTACGTACATTTTAGCCCCAAGCAAAGCCTTTGCATTAAAATTAATCAATCGGATAATAAATAATTTTGATCTTGTGCCTATATTTTCATCTATATATTTGAACGTTTTATAATAACCAATTATACATCGAGAGTATATGTGGACTTATCACCTGTTACAAATAAAAAGGAGAAATACTTTTTGTTTAAAAAGTTATTACATTTGTAGTTTTTCAAAAGGTTTTGATATTTCTATGTAAGTGGATACTTAAACATATCTACAAAATACATTGATTCTGAGTAAGACAAATGTCATTTCTTGAACAAGTTATATTTTGTTTAGTTAATATAATGCTACCAAAACATTATAAATTAATAAAATTGAGAAAAAATATAGATTTTTATAACGCCTAAAGTTCAGGTGGTCCGTATGATCATATTCAGCACAATTACCTTAAAAAATAATTAAATATTTAAAAAAAATAATTAAGCTTGTAGAAATTCGATAATAGTTGATTCTGAATCATAAAATCTAAAAACTAAAGCGAATCCAAAAAATTAAAAATAAGCCGTAAATCTCTTTGATATTACAATTTTGTTCTATACTAATAATCTACAGGCTGAATTCTAAAATTCAAAATTGTTTTTAGGACCAAAAAAAAAAAAAAAAAATCATAAAACATCATAAAACTGCAGGTAACCTTTTCTATTTTTAAATTCTATATTTAAGTGTCCTCATATATTTGGGTATTATAAAAGTACCCAAAAAACTTGGTCTGTACCACGAGCTAGGCCGTAATATTATATGTGCATGTATATACTTATCTTCATTGAAAAAGTAGGGAAAATGATGGGGGACAGTTTTAGTTAATTCAGTTTTTTCCAGACAGCAAAACTATCCCAAATTTTAAGCAGAATTGACTTAAAAAGAATTCATTTGGGATAGTTTTGCCGACTGGATTTCTGTTTAAAAACTAGAAGATTATTTAGGTTGCATTATAAAAAAAAATATAAAACATCTCCAGAATAATAGAGGGTAATCTCCAGTCGTATTTATAGAAAAATCAGATTTTAGTTATTGAGGGTTTAAAACTATGATTCTGTTTTACTTGGCACAAGCCTTTTTTTTATGCAGATCTAATGACGTGTAGAGTGTTCTCGTGTAGGATATGTGCAGTCCTTTTTACATGGGCATATGCACTGACTAAGGATTTTAATAAAAGGGATTTGATAAAGGATTTTAAGAAAATAATTTTAAATAAAAAATAATTTTGAATTAGTCATATTTTATGAATATAAGAAAAAATATTGATATTTATAGAAAAAATATTGAAGTTTATTATAACTCAAAATTTGTATGAAGTTCAGATGCAATAATGAAATGCAAGTTGAATTTAAAAACACTTTTATTTATCAATATGTTTGCATTTGAATTTTTTCGTCTTTTTTACTTTATGTCAGTTTAAATTCATTTTATTTTCATTATAAATACTTTACACTGAAAAGTGATTTGAATTACAGAAGTATGAAGTTTTAAAAATATTTATAAAATATGACCATTAATTCTTAATTTCAAGTATAATCCAATATTATTTTTATTAGGAATTATCACGAGATAAGAAGAAAATCAAGATATATTAATATTATATTTATATTTTGTATATATTAATATATTTATTCACTGTAATGCTTTTTCTTATTTATATTTAATTATAATCATTAACATTTCTCGATATCAAATGTATTCTAATGTTCATAACATTCGTTCGCATTTTTTATTGGCAAATATTACGTTTAATTTACATTGAACGTTCGTTGAACCTCATTGTTAGTTTAATAAAATCAAATAATTATTTAATTATTATTATAGATTTAATTTCGTTGACACTAGTAAAGAATAAAAAAAAATCATTTTAAAAAGAAGAAAAGTGTTTATTTGATTTTATTAAATTTACTGTTCAGAAAACATTTCGAACAGTAATAATACCCGTCTACTATATAATAGTTATAGAAATATTTAGTATGAACCTTTACTATATTGAGGAAATCAGACAGGGAATAACTGCTTTCTTGTAGAGAAAGCTTATTAGTGCTATTAATAAGAATAGTAATTTTGCATTAATTAGTTAGTACTAGTAATTGTAAAATATTCTAAACTAGTGTAGAATTTTTATTTGAGTTCTATCTTCTCTTCTATTACATCTCAGTCTAAAGTTTCAATAGATTTTATGCATTTTATTACTACATAATTATATCTCTACCATTTATTCTGTGTATTGTACTGCGCATCATTTTAACGCTGAAAGTATTTAAAAATGTAAATACGCAAATAAGGTAATGTAAAATTTGACAATTAGTTGCTCACGGTAAGGTTGCCAAAAGATTTCTTTACAGCTTTTTTCCAATTGGGAACAGCACAAACAATAGCACTAATAGTGTAGGAAGAAGGCACTTATGTAAAAAAGCTTTTTTACTATTATCTTTACCTTTTAGGAGAAGATTCTTATACTATTTTGGCGTTAAAAGGATACTTAATCTCTTTTATTAAATATCATAATGTAAATATGTCGTCAATTCTATGACTGCATGATTCACAGAATGAAATTATAAACTTTCTTATGGATTAGGTTCAAATGAATTTCATATACGATGTCTTTAAACACTATTTAAATATTTACTACTACTTTTTTTATTTGTTTTTATACATTTTGCACCAATAAATGCACAATATGACGTGCATGATTTAATCTTTAGAAGAAACTTACTACTTTTTCTCTATTTATAGTATACAGTATATTGAAATTTTTCAACGATCTCTAGTAACGGCATATTCGTTAGCTGGCATCAAGTTTATTTTGGTAAAAATATTTTACAGAGTGCGGACCTGGTGCAAAACCATGTGAAAATGGAGTCTGCATTAGCAAAGACTTTTTCTGTGACGGAAACAATGATTGCTTAGATAACAGCGATGAAAAAAATTGCAGTATGACTAATTTTCATTAACATTAGTAGCGTGTCTATATACTTTTATTTCGTTAGTTTTATCTTTTCATTTAGTATTTAATAGTGTTACATTTTAGCTATTAAGTTTTAGTAAATGTTAAAAAGCCACCATTGCCGGTAAAACTAATTGCTATTAAACTATTGCAAACAACGATGACTGAATATTTTTTTTTAAAGAAATTTTAAGCGTGTTACTGTAATAATTTCTACTTTAATATAAAAAAACGACAACGTAAGCACACTTCAACAGCAATTATTCGAGTAACGAGCATTAGTTTTAATAGCAATTTGCTAAAGCAATGACCTGTTCATAAGTATCTTTTGAAACCCTGAAAATAAGCTTGATTATTTTATTTCATTTTTTTTTACATTTGTAGGTAGGTGTGGTATGTTATAAAAATAAGATTTTTGTTTTAAAATAAGTATTTGTAGACAATAATTTATGTGAATAACACAGCTTTTTAGGTTTTGGTTTTAATTGCGCCAATTTTGCGTAATAGTTTGTGTTTTAAAACTATTATTTAGTTAGAGTAACCTGCTTTTTAGATAGTTTAGTTTTAATTTCATAAATTCAATCACAATCACATCTTTCTTTATTATTTTTGTTATTTTATTTTTGCAAAAACCATAAAAAATGTATCAATGCAAATGTTTATTATTGAATATTCTTCTATAAATGATGCTTCTTTTGTTACAGATAATTACTACGATAATCAAGTGAATCATTCGGCTTGCAGACATGATGAATTTGAATGCTCACCCCAGTTTTGTATCAATCGCTTGCACGTCTGCAACGGACGCTCAGATTGTCCAGATGGAAGGGATGAAAGAAATTGTACTTCTCCAAATAGACGTATGTTTTTTAATACCTCGATCATTTTTTCTGGATTTTATGTTAGTATAATTTTATAATAAAAACAATCACACATTGCTTAATTTAGATTTGTTCAATTAACTAATATTAATTAATAAAAATTATCGACAGTACATACATTCAAATAAATGAGTGGTCTTTTATATTTACCCATAAAGAAACAAAAGTGTCTTAGAAAGTAAAATTTCACCTATGATTTATTTTTTTTTTTTTCTAAATCTTTTATATCATGATTGGTTTTACCTGTTGTAACGTTTGATTTCTTATTATTTTATACATTTTTAAAATTTTGTAAGATAGATTATTTAATAAGTAAATAATATTTTTTTGGTTACGGTATTAATTTTAGATCGTGAAGAGGAAAGCAGGTTGAATCTGAAAATATACCCAAGTGAACAGATCATCAAAGAAAGTAAATAAAAAAATTAATATCTAAGTTAATTTGGATTACTCATAAACAATTATCTACAATTATTTTTAACATTGTTATTTCCTCATTACTTTTTAGAATCTGAAGTTGTTTTCCAATGTCGAGATGAAGGACCTTTAAGAGCAAAAATTCGATGGGCACGCGGTAATGGAAGGCCTTTACCTCCAGGAAGTCAAATTGAAAATGGTCGTCTTGAAATTCCTAATATCAAGCTTGAACATTCTGGCACTTATGTTTGCGAGACAGAACTTTATTCCCACTTACCAGGTCATCAAGTTTCTGCTCAGCTCACGGTAGAGAAAGGTAATTGAGATAAATATTTGTCTGCAATTGATAAAATAGATGAGTGCTTTAATAATTCCAGAGCTAATGTACCTTATTTAAACTCAATAAAAGAGTCGCGATTTAATATTTCAGCCGAGGAATACTGGTACACTTCTCCGAAGTTCTGCAAGCAGGACGAGGCAACGTGCAATAACGAGGAATGCATTCCTAAAAGCTTCGTATGCGACGGAAAGTCCGATTGTTCCGATGGTTCAGATGAATTTCGGTGTGGTAAGTGAAACATTTTGAAAAATAAATGATTTATCACCATAAATAATTCTTCTTCAATGCGCCCAACTATTATATTATGACGTGCATCATTAGTCTTATAAATTATTACATTTTAAGGTCATCATGGATGTGAACCGAACGAGTTCCGTTGTGGAAATAAGCAATGTATATTTAAAGCTTGGCGCTGCGACGGAGACAAAGATTGCACTGACGGTACTGACGAACAAAATTGTGCTCCTCCACCGTATAATTCCCCTTGCAATTATGGAGAGTTTAAGTGTGCCGACAATCAATGTATTCCAAAAACTTACCAATGTGATCATGAAAGAGACTGCCTTGACGGTAGTGATGAACTCGGCTGCTGTAAGTATTTTGATCAATAACGATTTTTTTATAAATTTCAAAAAAATAAAAAAAAAATTTTGAAAATTTGGAAATCCGACTATAGCTCCAGTATACATCATAAAGCCACCGCCACCAATGGTGGTTCTGGACCCAGGTGATACCTTATCTTTGACATGCACGGCTATTGGTGTTCCAACACCCGAAGTCAACTGGCGTTTGAATTGGGGACACATTCCACAAAAGTGTGAAACAACTTCGACCAATGGAACTGGAACCCTAGATTGTCCAGATATAAGGATTGAAGATCAAGGCGCATACTCGTGCGAGGGCATAAATGTCATGGGTTTCATCATCGCAGTTCCCGATACTATTTTAGTCGTCAAACATACCGACGTATGTCCAATAGGAAAATTCAACTCCGAAGCTAAAAGACCTGAAGATTGCATTTCCTGCTTTTGCTTCGGCGCGGCAACTGAATGTCAAAGCGCAAACTTATTTACATACCAAGTCCCGCTGCCAATAGATCGTTATAAGGTGGTACCTGTGGAGATAAGACCCGAAATTAAAATTCTGGGCGAAACAAACTTTACCGAAACGGTCCCAGTAGATACTGATGGAGTTCATATTCAAGGATACAATAACGAATTAAATAAGAATAATATTGTTTATTTCGGACTTCCAGAGCATTTTCACGGTAACCAACTGAAATCCTATGGTGGATATTTACATTACGATATTAGATACACTGGAAATGGCATTAACAATGATGCCCCGACGGTTGTAATTTCCGGAAATAATTTAATTCTTTCGCACAATGGACCAACTGTATTGCCAAATCAACTGTCAAGACAAAAAGCTAGATTCATCTATGGAGAGTGGTATAAAAATGATCCAAGAGGTCCGAGCCTAGCATCGAGAGAAGATATTATGATGGTTTTGGGGAACATCAATAATATTTTGATAAAGTACGTAAAAAAAATTTAATTTCAAATAAAATACTTTTGAATACGAAATAATAATCAAAAATGTCTTCTCTTAAAATGTTTACGACTCTCTAATAACTTAGAATAAAATATTGTGTAAATATTCTAACATTAAACCTGAATTTTCAGAGCCGAGTATGAGAATTCGCCTCATTTAAATATTTCTATCACGAACGTAATGCTCGATTCAGCTGGCCACGCTGGATCAGAATTGGCGCCGTTCGTAGAAAAATGCCAGTGTCCATCAGGTAAACTCATTTTATACCAACAGGTTTCAAATTAAATAGATAAGTTTCGCCCCGTTTTCAAAATGTGAATGAAAATCTTTTCTTTCGAAGGGTATGCTGGATTATCTTGCGAAGAATGTGCCCCTGGATATACAAGAAGAAAGAGCGGTCGCTATTTAGGAGATTGCTATAAAGACACAGTACCAACAGATTGTCCCAGGACCTTTTACGGGAATCCATCTAGAGGAATTCCTTGTAAACGATGTTCCTGCCCGAATCCATCAACCAAGTGAGTATTACTCCAAGTATCAAGATTCATTCATATTTTATTCTTATTATTCATCTTTCTCTTTTTTATATTTCTTTTTAACTGTGTTTTAGCGGGGACATTACTTGTCGACTTCATTCTGACAATGTCAGCCCGATTTGCGATTGTCCACCTGGCTACGAAGGCGACAGGTGCGAAAGATGTGCAGATGGTTATGTAGGCAATCCTTGGAAAGGTGAAATTTGTAGGGCTTCCGAACAGTGTGATCGTAGTGGAAGCATTAGCCAGGAAGTTGATCCTTTAACCGGAAGATGCAGGTGCAAGGTAAAAATGATTTTACAGCATCTTAGGCACCATTTTTTCTTCAATCAGCGCAAAATAATTGTTTCGTTTCTTGTAGGAACATGTAACTGGTCCTAAATGTAATCAATGCAAGGCCAATACTTTCAGTTTAGCTTCTGCCAATCAATTTGGATGCATAGGATGCTTCTGCATGGGAGTGACTAATACGTGCGTCGAATCTAATTGGTTTAGGAGCGAGGTAAAAAGAAATGTTCGGAAAATATTTAAAACTTTAAAATAATTCTAAAATTTCTATTCTAGATCCAAGTTTCCTTTACAAATTCAGCTCGCGGTTTTGCATTAATTGGATCGAACAATCGCGACGCAGCGCCAATTATATCTGGAATTAATCTGAAACCTGAAACGAGAGAAATCGTATTTAACGACTTCCCTGATCGGGGAGCAGGAGATGTTTATTATTGGCATTTACCAACTATATTTTTGGGTAATCAAATCACTGCTTATGGCGGAAACTTAAAATATATCGTCAGATATGTTCCTTCTCCTGGTGGTTTGACTTCAAAAAATAGCGCTGCAGACGTCGAATTAATCAGCGTGAGTATTAAAATATAATTATCTCTTTATTTAAAAATTTTTCTCAACCTTTATGTTATTTTATTAAAGTACGTTTGTTAAACATTTCTTTCAGTCGAACGATATCACGTTATTGTATTATTCACGAGAAGTTCCCGAACCAAATAATCCAAAAACGTTCGTTGTACCATTGCTTGAACAATACTGGCAAAGATCTGACGGAACCAAAGCTGACAGAGAACATCTTCTAATGGCACTTGCCGATGTGGAAGCCATTCGAATTAAAGCTACCTACACGACCCACACTTACGAGGCCGCGTAAGTATAAGTGAAGTCCTGCTTTTTAACATCTTTAATTAATAAAATTAATTCATTAAAATGTTTGATTATTACATTAGGTTATCCTTTGCCTCACTGGACGTTGCTAAAGAATCTGATACGGGTAGACAACGTGCCAATGAAGTTGAAAAGTGCAGTTGTCCACCCGGTTATCAGGGACTTTCTTGCGAAGATTGCGCTCCTGGTTACACTAGAGCAATTGAGGGTCTGTACCTTGGAATTTGCGAGCCCTGCAAATGCAACGGTCATTCTGAGCAATGCGATTCAGAAACTGGTACTTGTGAGGTTCGTAAACCTCATTTGTTAAATTTACTTTATTTCGGGTTCTAAATCTATTATTTTTGCGTATAAAACATTTATTTACGATACTTTAAAATTCGCAGTGCGCGATTGACATTGTTATATAATAAAAATTTCAGAACTGTCTTGATCATACAACGGGAGAAAATTGTGAAATTTGCGTGCCAGGCTACGAAGGGGATCCCACTCGCGGCACTCCTTACGATTGTCAAGTGACGAATGGCTCATATCCACTACCTTGCCACTGTAATCCTGCTGGATCTCAATCTACCATTTGCACTGATGACCAATGCTATTGTAAACGTAATGTCGAAGGAAAAGAATGTGATCGTTGCCGTCCTTCTACATTTGGATTATCTCATAGTAATCCAGATGGTTGTAATGAATGCTTCTGCAGTGGCGTGAGTAATCAGTGCCATGAAAGTTCCTTATACATTCAACAAATTCCTACGTTCATGTACGACAACCAGCACGGATTTACACTTACTGATGCGTAAGGAAATTTAACTTCTCAGTTTTGAATAAAATACCGTTGAAATTTTTATTTGTTTTTCAAAGTTATATTACCTTTAAACAGAGCTAGACAATTGGTGATTAATGATAATTTTGAGCTGAACGTTGCTGTAAACGAAATCGGTTACCGCTACTCTGGTCGTCAAAATGAAAGATTATTCTGGTCCTTGCCCAATAAATTTATTGGAAACCAAATTAAAAGTTACGGTGGTAACTTATCATTAACCCAACATGTCATGGCCCAAGCAAACTCTATATGTCAAAAAGATCAAGATGTCATACTTATTGGAAATGGAATCACGTTATATTGGGTCAATCCAGATAATATTACACCCGATTCGGCTTTGGTAAATTTTTTATATTTAATTAACCCTTTAACGCTCAAATGCACTGTGAATATACCCACATATTCGGGATCATAATAATCATAGAAAATGTATCGAAAATGATCTCGTAATGACACATCTTTATGTTTTTGAGGTCGCTCTTTCGAATGGTGTAGTCAGAATTTTCGAAAAAAATTGTTTAACTATTGTTTTTTAACAAAAAACATAAAAAAATGCAGATTTTTTTTTAACAAAAATTTTTTAAATTACGATTTAAATATTGTTATCAGCATTTTCATAACTGTAGAGTCACGACAAACGTGCACTCGAGAGT
>UCOL01001092.1:0-43058 GCA_900474335.1 Ormyrus nitidulus
TAAGGGACCCATTTCGCACGTCGGGCACATTATTCCCTCAGCCTTTGCCGAGGACGGAAAGCTTCGCACAGTTCTTGTTCGAATCCAACTGACCACCAGGTAAGCGGGCGAAAAACTCTCTCTCCCGGAAATCCTTAGGGAAGTTCTTGGGAGAAGAGATAACCATAAACCTTCACGTTTTTTTTTTTTTTTTTTTAATTAATTCAATTTAAATTTTCGTTTAAATTTTAGTTTCTTAAAATAAAGTAGAACGTCAGTCTTAGTGTTAAACATAATAATTTAGTATGTAAGTTTAGATAAATAAGTGAGACAATAAATAAGCAATTTCTTTTCTTTCGATTGATCTTGAACATTTATTTCACCTTGGCACTCCCGTAATTTCCCAAATTCAAAACCCCTCACTAGCTTTCACGCCGATCAGTCACTAAAAAGTCTATAGTTTAACAATCAATAAGAATAAAAACTAATAGTCGCAATAAATTCGTTCCGATCGTTGAAAAATAAAGCAAATCCAATCAAACATTTAACATAAAAAATCTCTCGGAATGGAAGTCAGGAACAAAGGCCCGGTGTCATTGATCCCACTACCTTCCGAATCCCTTAAAGAATCTCCGAGGGAGGATGTGGTCGAGGAGCGAGTCGTACGCGACCGGACGATTATTATATGGTCCCGCGCTCTCGCTCCTGAATAAGAGATGACCGGCGGCTCGAAAAGCCCGGCCGGTCGGCAGCTTCGGCCGCAATCGGATTTAAAGGGAAAACAACGTGGCTATTTAAATATCACGTAGTCCGCTCGTGTTGGGAAAATAGCGCGCTCTCGCTCACTTTTTATACGGAGCTCCGTCGTTGCCGGACAATGCCGAGATCCGCACACGTCTGCCTTTGTCTCTTGGGCTGTTCGCTTTTGAGTGTCGATGTCTCCGGTCGAGTCGTTTGCTTTCAATGAGATTTGAGGAAAGGACTGAAAAGGCGAGAAACATTAGGGTCAAGCCTTTATTCAGGGGGTCCTCTTTTCCGTTTTACAATGGAATTCGAGTTTGAGAAACTGTATAGTCTGATATTGACGTTGTACTTGAGAAAGTTCAATTTCTGCTGGTCTCGAAGCAAAAAATGATTACCCGAGAGTTCGTGATTTATGAATCAACCTAAAACCGTTGACATAATGCAACTTTTTTATCTTGAAAACAAATACGCAATTTTGATGTATTAAAGAATATAATGCAAAATTGATGAAACTACAGTTAATAATTGCTAAACTTTTGAAATCACCTATATATATACGCGCAAGAAGTAAAAAGCAGAAAAGATACGATAAATCCAGAGCTCTTATCGAATATCTGCGTGAGCTGCGATAAAACCGCTAAACGTACACCGACAGACCTTCAATCGCCGCTGGAAAAAGAAGCCGGGAGAAGTCGAAATTTTATCTCCTCCAAGAGCGCAACGATGACGCATCGGAATCGCAGAAAATCTGATGATTCGCTCAAATCGCACTTCTCTCCTCCTCCTCCTCCTCCCCCCGCGGTCTTTTCTCCGTAATTTGTAGCCGTTATCTCTGCCTTTATCGATTCGTTCTATCACCTCTCGATCGGTGCGGAGCGTAACCGGAGAGCTTTTAAGAGCGAAAACTATAATACTTTACCGCACGCCGCGAGCTTTTTCGGATGTGCGCCGATGTTTGAGCATCGATAAGCATTATCGAGTCATTTTTACGCCGCCGGATTCTAATATTAGACGTGCGCGCGCGCGCGGTGTACCAGGAAAATCTCGATCACCTTCGAGAGCGGCGGCTGTTCGTGGCATGAAAATTTAATTTCGAGGAAGTTTTTTTTTTCTTCTTTTGTTTTAATGACGCTCGGATTTTCGTCGGCGGATCGCATCAATATTCATTGGGACTGTTAGTGGATATTTGCGTAATTCTGATTGCGGAGACAACGAGTCGGGCGTAGTAACTACTATTCTTCGGCACAGGTTGTATAAGAGTAAATCTCTTTGCCGATTTAGTGCGATAAATGTACGAATATTATGATTAACGTATCAGCATTTATACCCGAGCATATACCGAATAAAAAAGTGCACAGTTCACGAAAATTACAGGAGTCCTTACAAAGATTCCCCCGTATTTCAGCAACCCATTGCTCAAAATTACATCACGCGCGAGAGAACCTCCGAAAAAGATTCGCACATATCCGAGGCAGCGGCACGCGGAAGCTCGCAAGGACTCTCTCAACGAGCCGCTCTCGGAAAATAAGCGCGCCGAGAATCAGCATATAATCTCGGCGAAAGGCGCGGTCTCGAACCTCGAGCGCGGCGGCAGACAGGAAGATGAGGGCTGTAACGCGATCGGCGAGGCTCGCGCAATCGACGTAATTCCGCGCGCGGAGAGGCGAGTTCGTGCGCGCCGCTCGTAATTCGCGAGCGATGATGATGATGATGATGATGATGATGATGATGTGGATGCAATAAATTAGAAAGCAGCCCGCGCAACCTTTCGGATAAAGTCGAGCGCGCTCGACGGAACGTCGGAAGATAGTGGGATAAAGGGGGATTTCCCTTTTCTTCGGACTTTTCCGCCGGAGAATATATTATACGGATTTGGTACGTTGCGGAGAATAGACTGGAAGGTGGATGGTAATTTTTTTATTTTTACGTTAGAAAATCGAACGCCGATTTTGCTATTGATTTGACGTATTTCGAAAACGTTATACTGGCGATGCAATCGACGTATCCTTGAATGCACCGCTGCCAGTTGTATTGTAATCACACGAGCAGATACACAATAACACCAATGTCATTTCTTAAATTCTGTTTACATTTAAAGATTCCCATGTAATTTTGTTATCTGAACGTTCACAATAATACCGATACGCTTAATATATTTATAAAACAATATATCCAACTTGTTTAAAAAAATATCCGTGTCTTAAACTTTGTACGTTCAAAATAAACGCATCACCGAATTCTACAAAAAACCTTAATTATATACATGCAACGCATCTCGAAAGATTTCGTTCCCGTAAACGTTCCAGTACGTTATAGAATACTAAAAAAACAAACTATTGCCAAACTTTCCGTAAACCAATTCTGTCAACAATGCAGTCTTCGACAATCCCCCTCCCCTCCGCGGCCAATCTCCGGTAATCCCGCAGTTTCATCAGCCGCGCGCTCTCGACTCCGCCGACTAATGCGGAACGTGCCGGGCGTAACAATTAATGCTCGCGAGAGCTCGAATAGAAGGCGAAAAAAGAAATGCGCGGCGGCGGCCGATGTCCAGCGTTACGCAACGCGTCCAGCGCGCAGAGAGAGAGAGAGGCAAAAGTTTTAGCTAATTAGCCGGCGGGGAGAAAACGGCGACCAGCCAGCCGAGAGATGCACGCACGTAGGCGCATCTGGCCGGTATATGTGTCCGGCCGAAAGCCGGAAGGAGGAACAAACTGGCCGGCGCGCGCCGCGCGGGTATTAGAATGCGAACGCGAGCAGGAAAAGATGCGCTCTTCCGGCAGACGCGCGGGCTGGCCTGTACGATGCTGGCCAGACATCTTTTTCGCCGATCTGCGCTCTCGATTTCGAGGAGCGCCTTTGCCGTTGCATTACTGTACGTCTTCTTTGGTGAGGTGGTTGGCTGCGGAAAGTCCGACGTTGGCGATAGGTGGACTGGTTGTTTATGATTGCATCGATTAAAATAGCGTTTTCGAGCACTTCGTTAAAGTTATAGTTTCCCAAATTGTTTGTAAAAATGGGCATTAGAATAACGATTGTACTATTAATGCTCTTAATTCTTTATCGACGATGCTTTTATTAGATAAAGTATCGTATTTTATTTAAGTTTCGCATTTGTCAGCAAACAGCGCTAAATTTTGTTTTCTAATCCCTTTGTCCATATATGCCCAACTAATTAAAAACTCCTTCTGCTCGGTCTAAAGCTACACGAATCAACATTTACATTACACAAGTCAAAAAACAAAGTGTTAAATAGATAAGAGTAAAGATCTTCTTTTACCCCACGTGTGCAAACGAGCTCTCAGAGAAAAATACCATCTAAATCCCAATTTTCCTCAACCACCTTCGCTCTTACCCAATCCATCTCCGCCATCAATCGCGCTCGAGAGCTCTTTTTCTTTTCGCCGGCTTTCCTCTCTATATTTCAAAAAGCGCCGCTCTCGCGTTTTTCCAGGCGCGACTTCGCCACATCGCGCCGTTATTACGTCCACCTCGCGCGGCGCGCGGAATTTCGTCGAAAAATTAGAAAACGCCACTCGCTCGTTAAGGCGCGCCTCCCGCGTCGGGCTCACCATTCCCCTCCGAGGCCTACATATGTACGCGGCCGCGGCGCGGAAAAAAAAAAGTGAGAGGATAATCCGCGTCGGACGCTCGGTCTCTCGCTCATCGAAGGGGAACACGAAAGTCCGCTCGATTATCTCGTGTGTGATAAGCGCGGCTACGGTGCGCGAGGAAGCCAGATTATGATACATAACACTCTCTCGCGCGCGAGTTTTCACGCTCCGCGGAGCTTTTCGCCCGCGGATTATTCGCGCTTACGGAACGCGGCGCGCGGCTCTTTATTGCGTCTGGCTGCTCGCGCCGATTTAATTATGTTCGCGCGGCCGTCGAGAGGAAAGGTGGAGTCGATAGAGAAACTTTGCCCGATATTTATCGCGGTGCGGCGAGCGTTATATTTATTTCGCATTGTGCGCCCCGCGGTAATTGAGAGAGGCGGCCATTTGACTTTAAAATTTAATTAAACGCCAAATTGATTTCGAATGGAATGCTTCTCGGTCTATTTTCGAGCTGTTTAATGGCAATTAACTAGCTTTCTGGCGTATCCATCGTCACCCGTCGAATGACGGCAACTTTTCCAAGTGCTTCGTTCGTTAAGAAGCTGCTGATCGTACGATTTTTTTGGGCATAAAAATTTAGTCGAATGTTATCTGCTGCCGTCTAGGGAAGTTAAAAAAGCAATCAATTTCATCAAAATTAGATATCATCACGCAACGCGATAATTTCCTAATAATTGCCTTTTCTTTATAAAAGAACAAAAGAAAAGAGCAAGGCGCGAGCATAAATTTATTTTCGATCGGCTGCCTCGCCGCCTTCATTAAGCCCGGCGGCCGCCTCTGCTGTTTACCAATCACCCATAACCCTCGATATTAAAAATGCAAGAACGCGTAATTGAATTCCCCGTAATTACCCGCGAGAACGAGAAATTCGCTGAAATTCCCAGGTCGCGAAGTTGCGAGTGAGACGCCGTCGATGTGTGGCTCGACACGCATACATACATAAGACTCGTAGTGAAACGTATTTCTGATAGTCATCGATTCATTATCATAACATCGCGCGTAGCTTTTATCTCGGGCTTCATTCTCTCTTTTCTGTGGAAGATTTGGATAATATACAGATGGCTCCAGATCGTTCACGGAATATTTTTCCGCTTATTATCCCGTCAGGAAAATTTCCTCTGCCTTTACGATCTAAATTTGTTTATGCGTGATTTAAGGCACGTGTACACTCTGCTCTCCAAGCCAACTTTGCAAATGCAGACGGTGTAATATAATCCACAGTCACTGATCACTAAAAATTAAAATTTCCTCACCGGCAGCAGCCGCCGAAACGAGAGCAAAAAAAGAACACCCAATAAAACGAGGTACTCGGCGCGCGCAAAATGTGACACTCCTCACTTACACACTCTCCTCGGCTTTGTAATTGCTTCTCGGAATCGGGTCCCGCGCGTACACATGGACCAGAGTGTGCAGCTGATGCTATCGCACGGCGGCGCAGCGCAATCTCGATGTGGAGCGACCGAGCCGAGATTACGGTCTTATCACACTCGGCGCGTATGTGTGTGCGTGTGTGTGCGTAAGAGAGACGCATGCCGATTTATCTCGAAGCGCGCGGCGAGGAACATGATTCGACTATTAGGAATCTTTTTTTTTTTCCAAAATTCGGAGTGATGTCACACCTTTTCCTGCCGGCGCTCTTTGGTTGGAGTATCTGGGCCGATTCAATTTTTATTGGGAATGTATACTTTGAATGCTTCTCGACGCGCACGGCGGTGTTCCGAGAAGAGATTTAACGTTATTGTTTCATTGGTCTATCGGGAGACGATTTTATCCATTTTATACAATACGTACTGTTTTGATTAGTTCCTGGTGATATACAACCCGATCTAGAAGAAAAACACTGATTGATTTATTAAAAGAATACCGCTTATCTCGGCGAGTCTCGCCTAATCTGCAGATTACTCGATTTTTCGATGATTTACAAGTCCCTCCAGCAGGCGTCTGACTCGGTTCAAACACCAAGCAAAATCTCGTACATCCAATAAAACTTTACTACTTCGCAAATAACGAATTGACTCGCGGCACCTGAACCTCTGGCGACAAAACTATAATAGCATCACCGTCCTTCCCCCGACCGCAGCCTTGTACCCAGAACCCTTCATCCAGTTTATCCGCTCCTTCGTAATTCAGCCCGCCTCGCGTCGTCGCGTGTGCCCCCTAACGAGTGGCAGGTTCCGTTTTTTCCTCTTTTCAGTTTTAACGCGCGCGCTTTGCTCTCCGAAAAGCAGCGAGGTTTTGCGCGCTCGCAGCAGCCGGTAGCAGAGCTCTCGGCTGCTATATATACGTGAGCTCGCGCCGGCGCTCGTTGTCCCACGCTCCAGAATTTGACACTGGCTCGAGGCGGGTATAATAAGCAGATATGAGTTCGCGGACACTTTCGACGCGACAAACGGGACGAGCCAAGCGCGCGCAGAGAGAGAGAGAGAGCGTGAATTCGTGCCGAGACAGGACGAGTTTGCCTGGCTTGGGAGCAGGATTTTTCGTATTTTTAGCCCTGAATCTGCCGGGAGTAATGAGAGAGTTATCGTAAACTAGTTTTGGCTGCTTCGCGAGAACGGAGACTTCGCTCGACTACGATGACCTTCAAGAGTTTTGAGGAAATCTTTGGATTTGCCTCGCGTTTTCTCGGAAATCGAAGAACAAGCACAAGACTTATATGCAGATTAGACGCTCGGCAATTTAAATTCTTTTGTATTATCATCGCGCGCGCGCGGGAAAGCCTTTGAAAAAGATCTTCCGTCGCGTAAATTAAGCGAACCTCTTGGCTCGAATTATGTCAGGATCGAGCGCCCTCCGAAAAGGTAAGCGAAACCGCAATTAGCGCCGACGAGCTCGACCGCAGTGTGCAAAAAGCGCAAAAATTAAAGAGATGAGAACGCGTGCACGTCCACCGTCCTGCCGAGTAGCCGCGAGAAACGGCGCGATGACGAATCGACTTGTTTTTTTTTTTTTCTTTTTCCAGCACAACTCGTCGGGTACCTGGGATAATACACAGAAGCCGAATCGCCTCGTTTCCAGGAACCGAGATTTTATCGCTCCGCGGCCTTCCTCTTTCTCGCGCCGATTTGCCACCTCGTTTCTTCCACGTGCCGGACAGCAAGTTTCGCGCGCCAGCTCCGCGCGCAAAATCCTTTCCGCTCTCCTCTCTTTTTCACAATGTACCTGCGCGGAGAGAGCATTTAAAGCAACCCCCGGCGATGAATCTCCCGCACGAGTTGGGATCGTTCGAAAGCACTGGGGGAATTGAAAAGGAACGAGTTCGACTGGATATACGTACTCGGAAGCGAGGAGAAAGGGGTGTACCTACAACGGGACCGCTTCAGTCAGTCGCGTGCCCTTTGACGAGGCGCGGCGCGCGCCGCCGACGACGACGACAACGACTAAAAGAATGTTTATCCGCACACCTTCGCCGGCCCCCGTTGTCCTTATACACGACTTCTCTTCCGGGGTATATAACGGCAGAAGCGTGTGGCTTCCCGAGAGTCGAGAGGCGCTTCGTCAGGACCCGATCGGGCTCTTTGAGGAAGGGAAGCGATAGCGATCTGGATTATACGTTCCTGCGCCTCGAGTCGAGAGAGAGATATACGGGAAACGTCGAAAATTGATTCTACAGCCTAATCGAAAATCGTTAATTAGGTTAGGCAATTAGAGGAGCTTGTGTGTGCTTTAAACTCGCATTAAGGGATACAGGAGCGTACACGAGGCCGAGTCGAAGAAAGTATAGTTGTCAACATCGTTCGCTAATTCCGACGAGCCACGCGAGAGCCTCGGTCTTATGAATGAAATCGTTATCGTGCCCCGCGTCTCGAGCCCTTCTCGGGCTCTCGCTTGCACACACGAGTTGTTTGAATTTCGAGCGATCGGCGCACGGCGGGTCACGTGCTTACGTACACACAAATTCAACGCGACGGCGAAGGACGCAGGCGAGAACTGCGCTCGTCCGCGTGTTTCGCTGAGTTATATATAACGTCGCGCGTCTCCGGTGTCTTTTTTATTATTAATTTTCGAGGGGGTTCCGCCTGCCGTGGAAACGGAAGTAAGATAAGGAGCGAGGCGCGAATCGCGATACGAATTAAATGAACGGGCGCGAGTGATACTGTGTGATTTTGCAAATTTTTTTGACAAACTTTTAAAATACTTGGCATAAGTATTTTATGGGTACTTCTGACTGTCAAACGTGAATTTTCTAATACCAAAAAATGACAAAAATTAATAGAAAATAAGTCGGACAGATCACGCAATATTCTCGTATTAACTCGGATTAAACAATAATTCGACGTTCCTAATAAAATAAAAATTGAATTAACCGCAGCTGCAGGCCTCAAAAGCACGAGCAGCTCCGAAAGCTCGCGAGTCCTCGCCTGACGACGGGTCCGCTTATATCGGAGCCGCAACCGAACACCAAGTTTGCACGGAGGCTCGTCATCTCAACTCCGTTTCTTCGCGCGACTCCACACACGTCTTCGTTTCTATATATATATACTATATATATATATAAAGCGCGATTCGCGCGACGCTGAACTTCCGATTGCGCCTGGGTTTTATCGCCGCGGCGATAACGTTGGGGTTATACTCGCGATTTCTTGTTCTTCTCGGTCGTTGCTTGTCCGCGCTCCTTCTAATCTTCCGCTATTTAATTTCAAAGCTTTTCATGCCTGGAAATCGTTTTCGTGATTGCGCGCCGTGATTGTACTGTTGCGTGAACTTGGAAGGGTATATCCGCGTGCGATGCTTTGGAAGATTTTTGATTGGGAGCTTTTGCTATTATACACTTTTTTTTCTAACGAATCCCGTAAAGGTAAAGGTGAGCGAATCTTGCTTTCTTGAATGTAAAAGGCATCTTGAGTATGATTAAGATATTTAAGCTACTTCGATAACGTAAACTACGGAAACTGCAACTTTCTACATCTAATTACAGAAGTATCCTGAAGTAATACACTTTCACTTATTCCTCGCGGAAATATGAAGATGATTTTTTGATTTTAAATCCGACGCCTTTATCTACAAATTTCATCGATTCTTCATGGAAATTCTTTGAAAGCATTGACGTAGTAAAACGTGTTACACATAGTCGCTGAAAAAAAACGCCATGTATTGGCTTCCGTCCTCAAAAACCGCAATTCCAACTAGTAATTTAAAGAAAAGTTAAAAAATCTCCTTCCACAGTGCACAAAAAGCCCACGTCCAACTCTAAACCCCATATACTAAAATACAGACCCTGCAAAAAAAAGAAGAAAAAAAACTGAGATTGAGCGCAGCGTTCGAAAAACATGTCCACTCGCTCGGCCCTCTCCCGAAAAACTCGTCGAGGCACGCAATATTCGACGCGTCGCCCGTAAAGATTGCTTGCGCGCCTCCTCCCCGCGGGTATAAGCGCACGCGAGCGAGCCACGCAGCGGATGCGATCGTGGACCGGAAGCAATGTCCTCCCTCGGAATTCGCTTGCGCAGCAGTCAGCTGGCGCGGCGCAACAAAAGCCGCCGCCAGAAGAGACGAGAGGCTCGCCGCGCGCGGAGAGTACATAAAAAAAGGAAAAAGAAACGAAAGAAAAAAAAAAAAAGACGAAACGATGCGCGCGCTCGTCGGGAGTCAACGATTTCGCCCGCTCGCCTGGGTTTCTGGTTTCCTCGCGCGGGCCGCCGCTCTCCGCGCGAGCAGCACTTTCTTCGCTGCGCGCGGCTGTAATAAAGCGCGATGCGCAACTTGCCCGAGGAAAGTATTTCGAAATTACGCAAGAGAGGCGAGCGGCCGATTAAACTATGAGGCGCGCCTCTTCGACGTCGAAATCACTGGCTGTGCGCGCGCGCGCGCGCGTGTGGGTGCGCTTCTCGTTTTCACGCGAATGCGCAGGCAGAAGGCAGGGAGAGAGAGAGAGAGAGAAAAAAAATCCGCGAGTCGCGTGGCGCGAGGCTAACGAATGCCTTGACTTTTCCTTTCTTCTCTCCTTTACGTAACGAGAGATATTTTATGCTCTCCTCGCGAGTAATTGCGCGCCGCTGCTCTCTTTTTTCTTTTTTTTTTCCTTTTTACCTCGCGGCTGTATAGGGGACTTTTTGCGCGGCTCCTCTTCTCTGGAAATGCGCGCTTTGCGCTGTTACACCGCGGACGCGGCGAGAGCGTTATGGCTTGCCGCGCGGCCGGTGAAATTTTAAGAATTTTCCTAATGAGAATTTATCTTCATGTAAATGAGACGGCAATTAAGCGATGGGCAGAAAGATTTATAATTCTTTAATTTATTGATGAGTATAAAGGAACTTTTTTGGGTATCGCAGTTTTAAAAGACTGTAAGGAAAAGGCAGGCAAGCTTATTTTATTCGTTACAGAATGCTTCTAGACATAAAACGAATTTCTGTTTTAAAATGCAATTTTTATTACAAAAAATTACGTGAGCTTGTGATTTCACATTTATGTGATGATTTATGTGCTCTTCCACTTTTCAACGGTCCGATAGCTCACGGTTGATAATAGGATAAGAAAGCACTATTTATACACGAAAAATATTAACTATATTTAGCAACGACATTAATACAAAAAATTGCCCAACGCCTCGACTCCTTCGGGCTAAAAAATCCGCCTAGTTCCAGGAACGTCTAAAAAGAGCAAAGCGGCAGGAAGCGCAGCTCGGATGCTAAAATAGAAAATGCGAGCGCGAGTAGCCAGAGAGGAGAGCGCGGAAGGAAAGTCGCGCGCCGCGGCGCGGAGGAGGAAGACGCCGCCGCCGAGACACACTTTGTTTTCCCATCAGCCGTTTAAGCGCACTGGCCGCCGTAATTAACGAACCGCGGCGGGCGCCGATGCAGTTCTGTCTCTCTCTCTCTCTTTCTCTCCGAAGCAGAGATCCTACGGCTCTGCTCTCTAAGTAACTTCGCTGCGAGAAGCTTTAGAAAGGCCTCGTATAGTTCTCCCGCGAGAGCAGTGCATAAATTTCGAGCTTTCGAAGCCCGGGGAAATTATTTTTACGAAATTCGTAAGAAATCTTGGGATACGCGTCAATCGGCGAGAGGAATTATCCTGCATTTCTCGGAAATCGCCGGCAAAAATATATCTCGCCTCGTTGCCTCACCGCCGAGTTCCCGGCCAAAAATCTTTTTTCCTCGTTCATCTTTCCTAACCGATACGAGGCTGGAAAGACTCGCCTGCGTCGGCGAATTTCAGCCTCTTTCTCCGCGAGGAGAGAGAGAGAGAGAGAGAAAGAGAGACCGGAAGTCGAGCAGAAGTGCGGCGAGCGTAAAGTACGCCGGGGATAGCTCGGAAGAGCGAACGCGCGTCGCTCGCTAATTCGCGGAAAGAATTACGCCGATGACGGAGAGAGAGAGAAAGAAAGGAGAGCGAGCGCATTACGGGAGTGGGGGAGGGGGAGTAATTTATACAGCTTATCGCGCGCATTGCCGTGCACCGAGACGCTAGGATGAGTTCTGCTTAAGCTTCGAGATTTGACTCTCCTCGCGATCATCTACCCGTTGTGATGCAACGACGGAAAATTAGCGAGTTGATTTTCAAACGAGATGCGGCGTAGTCGACGAAACGAGCTCTTAATTTTCCGCCTTCGAGGAGTTAGTACAGAAACGGCAAAATTTTTTTTTTTTTTTTTTTTAGAAAAAATTCTCGCGCTGAAGCAAAAGTCGTTCGACTCTTTGTCGTTCGCCCGGCGCTTCCTGCATTCGTAAAACTCCGCGGCTACCGTAAAAACGGTAGGCTCTTCATGCATATTCACGGACGCGGTCATAATTATCGAAAAGCGAGCTCTCGCGAGGCGCAGCTCCCGAGTACGTATACAATACCGCTAGAAGCGAATCTGCGAAAATCGGCGAGATGAAGATCACTCGGGGAGGCCTCTCTCCCTCTCTCTTCTCTCTTCCGTCGTCTGCATCACTCCCCGGATCTTCATGCTCAGCCGGACGGCCGAGAAATGATATGTACGTGTGTGTATTTCACTTCGAAATCGGGCCCTCGCGCTCGAGCGGCCAAAAGATAAGAGTAACGCGAGCTGCGCTCGCACATATACGTATATAGGAAAAGAATCGAGCAGTCATTAAGATAAGCGAAAACGAGTGCGCCGAGGGAATCGCGCTCTCGGTGCCGAGTCGAGCGCTGCACCGGCGGAGCAGCAAGCTTCTCTCTCGATCCTCATCTTTTCAGGAACGAAAGCAAGAGTTTTCACCCCCACACCGACGCTTTTCGCTTCCCGCGGGAGCCCGCGGCGCTGCTCTCGATGTAAATTACCTTTCTTCTTTCTCAAGAATGCGCAAACTGAAATCTCCCCCCCCCGAGACGGAGTAAAAGAAGCGCTCGGCGCGATTAACCGAAGGGAAGGAGAGAGAAAGAGAGAGAGCGTGTGTTCGTGGCGCAATTCTCGAGGTTGCGTGCTCTCTCTCTCTCTCTCTCCCTCTCCCGTTGTGCACGCAGCATCTGCGCGCGACCTTTCCGCGAGCACCTGTGTACACGGACCCATTTTATCTCCTCTCCTTCGCCTCGTCATGAGATCGACACACTTGGACGCGACGAAGACGACGACGACTCACGCGCTCGAGCTGATAATTTTTAATCTGCCGACGCATCTCCCTCTCTCGCTCTCGCGAAGCTCTCCTCTCTCCGCCGGGATGATGAAATAATAGCTGCTCTTTTCTTCTAGACGAATATCGATGTCGTAAAGCGATTCGGCGCTGCTAATGTGCGACCGCCGTGGCGATAAGACGGAAATAGGCGGAAAGAGGCGCCGAGCGTGAATATATACACGAATTTCGGTCTGCTGATAATCGAGGCGCGCTTAATCGGCTAAAAAATTGGGTCGCTCGACTATGTACCTGTTTGAATAACCAATGTGCCCCGCGGCGTGAAACGGATAATTAGAATAATTTAGAGACAGAACGCGTATACCGAAATCAGGAAATACAAATGAGCTTGATTAATTTGTATTTCGATAAAATTAATTTCCCGCTTATAGATTAGCCAGAGAAAAAGGCAAAAAATCTATTTCTGCAAATTCAATTTTTATTCAATAGCGAAAGCTCGATTGTTTGCTCGACGCGCAAATATTTTGAAAACATTTTCTCGCCGGCAAATTAATGTGAAAAACTCTCGCTTTTAAAATCAGCCACTATCAAATGATTAAGGATTAAAGATGTAAAAAGATAAAATACTGAGAAAATCGATAAGAGTGTTAAAATATCTGAAACGTTTTAAAAATACCCGTCGATCCGCAAACAGGCATATTTTTCAGTTTAGAGACACGTGATTGTAAAAACAATATTGAAGTATTCTAATACAGTAACTCGTACAGAGCCAACGGAAAGGCTTGTCGCCCAATTTCCCGCCGACGATCGACGAATCATCCCGACCGAAGCTACAACACTCCCATCTTTAGACCCACACTCGCGCAACGCACAGCCAATCGACTCGGCGGTACGCCGAATAATCCGATTCGCAAAACAAGTCGATCCCCGCGCGCAAAAGTCAAACACCAGTCAGCCTTCGGCCGCTGTTATTTATATACCGCTCCGTCAAAGTCTGCGTGTGTGTCAGCTCGAGCAAAAGATCTGTATTTGTTTATCATCTCGCGAGCCGCGAATTTTTGCCTCGCCGCCCTGATAAGCCGTCTTGCCGCGCGGCAGAGGAGCGAAGCGATATTCGCGCGGCGCGCCGCAAGAGGTGTAAAGAGATGAAGTTGGCATTTTTTTCGTCGCCGGCACGTGCGCGCACACACACACGTATATATATATATATATATATACGCGCGAGCGATCATCCACCCGAGGACGCGCGCCGATATACTTATATTGCAAGAGGCTGTCCGCGCGTGTGGGTGTGTAATGCTTCGATGAATTTTTCTGCGGCTCTCTCTCTCTCTCCCTCCGTTCGGCGATACAGTTATGTGCCGCGTAATCACGCGGCCGCGCGATGCGTGCACGGCGAAAAATGAGATTAATTCTTTTCTCTTTCTCGCTCGTGCGCCTGGCTTTCGAAACCTTTTCGGGCTTTGTGAAATCGCGCGTCGATGTGCTACCCGAAAGAGAGAACGGAAATTACGAGCGCCGCGGCGGGTTTAATGAATCTTTTGCCCGATTGGGCTCACTCTCGACCTTTCGCCGGGATTCGCTATTTTCGTATTGTGATTTTGTTTCGTAGAATCATGAATAAATTTAATAATAGTTACCCAGTCGTGATATTATCAGTTCCGATAGATATTTTGTAAGAATATTCGGTTCATTGAACCTGCAAAATCTAATTCGTCGTCTTATTTTCAGCTTGAAAATTGAATTAACCGTCGGCGTCTTTTATTACACAATTCGTACACTCCAAAGTGGAAATTACCCTCCAGAGCTACATTTAAAACGTTTAAACCTAAATAAAGCCTTTCCACGCGCTAAACCAGTCAATTAATCATAAAGCGTCATTTAGCGCTTTAAAGCAAACGAATTTCGCAGCTCCTTGGGCCGTATACAGTCGAGTGCACACTTTCCGAAGCTGACACTGCAGGCGCAAAAGATTTTACGTGCTCGGGCACGCATGCGAATGTGTCGCTCGATAATAATTTATGACCCGTCGAACGAGTGTGTGTGCGCGCTCACAATATACGCGCGCAGACCGTCGCTTCCTCGCTTCGCGACACTTTTGTCGGTGTGTCGATGACATGCACGTTCAGCGGCATCTTCGCCTTTTCACTTGTCTTTACGTGCGTCAATAATTTCGTTAATCGAATATTGAATAGGCAGCTTTTTTTTAAATATTGCCGAATAATCAGATTCTACGATTAATTGCTTCTTCCCTATTTTTGACCTCGATTATTTATAAACTTACTTTCGCCGTTCGACCGTACCGATCGATAAACTCATCGCCCTTGTCTCGGAATCAAGAGGACAATGCCGGAGTCTGTCGAAAAGGCAGCCTTTAAAACGAAGAAAACAATATGCCGAGTCGAAGCGAAAGAGAGAGGTAGAGAAAGAGAGAGGAGGCAGAAAAAACCATAAGCGACCGGAGAAAAGAAACTGACACTCACGCGGCAAGAGAGGAAGCAGGTGGTGCGGGATGCGGCGCAGGTTGCGCGAAGCCGCGCGGAGTTCACGGCCTCCTCTCTTTCTTTTTCTTCCTCTCTCTCTCCCTCCGTCGGCTGCCAAAGGGGGAAGAGAGTCGTCCGAGGAAAAGTCCTCGATTTTCCTCGATTGCTCTCCGACGTTTGGCCGTCGCAGCTGCTCAATTATCGAGTTATTGGATGGAAACGTGTCGTCCGAGATTATAATCGAATAAAGATTGAAAATTTTGGCGGATTATTTTTTTCACTGTCTAATGTCACTCTGTTTTAGCTGGTTTAATGATGTAACTTTCAGTCGAATCTGCTAACTGTTTGATTTGTGAATTATGATATACTCGTACGAATTTATAATCGTCGATCAAACTTATCTTATTTTTTAAAGTGTCGAAGGATACGTGGTAAAATGAATTCAAATTCATTCATCCGACCAATAATTTAAGGCGATAAGCTTCGGAAAATATTTTTAACCAACAAAAACGAAATTCAGCCAGAACCCCAGTCGGCTCGAAAAAAGTAAGACCCCCACCTAAGCCGAGGCGAGACCACCTCTCGAGATATATATAAAGCCCACAGCGAGGAAGCTCCGTGCCCGGAATCCCCGTAAGTCTTCGCACGCAAGGAATCGATAATATACTTCTTCTTCTTCTTCTTCTCCCGGCGGATGCTGAGATTCGGCTGCACTAGCCGGGCTTCGCACCGGCAGGACGATGACACGCACGTCAGGAAGAGGAGAGAGAGAGAGAGAGAGAGAGTGGGAAGCTCGTCTCTCCTCCGCCGCAGCGTTCTATACGTGCATTCCGGAGATGCGGAGCCGGCAGGAGCATACAAATTTCCCTCCCGAGCGTTTGTCAGGGCCCTTTTATTGGCCGCGGGGGGATTTACATAAGGATATAAATTTCGGTGGATGCGCCTCATCTCCGAGTTATTTTTCGGGACGTGAATTCAACACGGCTGCTACGAAGGAAAATTAAAAGCTGGCTGTTAACCGTGGACTTTTTTCCCATCGGAGCTAAGCGCGCGAAACCCGACGAGCGAATTACTCGCGGGCTCGAGAGGCCTACATTACAATTACGCTCTCTCGTTTACAAGAAGCCTAATAAACGCTCCCGTCTGCTCGCTCACAATGGCTTATATCCGCGCAGACTCCCATCCGTCAAGGACAGGGCGCGCAAAAAGTCGATCCGACTTCCCAGGCGGCGGCTCTTTCGCCTCTCTCGCCCGCAACCACAGCGGCGCATCTCGTTGCTCGAACAAAAAAAACTCTCTGGTATCTCCCGTTTTCTCCTCTCTACATAACAATGGCACTGCTACGTATACACACGCCGCGCGGAGAGACTCGCGTACAGTCGCTCTCCGCAGCAGCAGCCGCGGATCCCGGCCACAATGGGGGCCGGAAGCCGAGCTACCTGTCTCCCACGACTGGTGCAGCAGCCTCCCGCGGGCAGAGAGCGCTCGCCTATATACATACGTGTGCGACTGCGCGCGCGCGCGTGTATTACGCGCGGGGGGAGTGAGAGAGGGAGAGAGAGAGAGAGAGGCGAGAGAAAAAGTCGAGAGGAAGCGAGATACATGTCGGGCCGGGGGCCCCTCTTCGTGCGGGCCGGACGCGCCCGGAGCACAGGATGGACGCACGGATGCGCGGAGAACTTGACCGGAGGATGTTGGATTTGACGAACGTGAATTGCGAAACGGGGCCTTTGTAATAAGGGTATATATTATGCTCCGCCGAGAGGTTAATTGTTGGCTGGATCGTTATGGGCTGTTAATTGGATAGAGATATTTTTGGTCGACTTCGAAGTGTGCAAACGGAAAGTGGATCTTTAAACCGATGCAAATCGCAATATTGTTTTTTAATAAAAAAAAATGAATTTTCTCAAAGCAAAAATGACTCCATCCAGCACTGTTCGTTCGATTGTTCCCTCTTCTTTAACTCCGAAAGAATTTTCGACGCTCGTATCCAGGAGCGAACAAGAAAGAGCCTCTCTCTCTCTCTCTCTCTCGCCCGAAAAAAAGGCTAAGAAAAAGAAAGGAGTGTGTGCGTCCATAAAAATCCTCGAAAAGAGAGGAACACATACGCCGGGACAATGAATCGAAAGAGCGGCCGTTTTATACGAAGACACGATCCACCAAGTTGACCGGCAGATTACAGATTGCCGAGTTTATGTGAGGCTTTCTATGCCCTTCGTGTAGTCTCGAGACTCTCTCTCTCTCTCTCCCTTTCATCTCCGAACGCGCGCAGCGGAGACGCGACGGAATTACGAATGAGGCTGCGATGCTGATGGCCCGTCGCCCGGCGGAGGAGAGAGCCGGGAGAGGAGCGCCGGTGCGACGAGCGGCCTGTGGAAACAGGTGGAAAATAGCCAAGATGGACCAGAACGTATAGAGCTCTCGGCTTTGTGCTCTAGACCGTCTGTCGTGAGAGGAATTCTTTTTTTTTTTTTAATAGAAGTTTTTTTTCTTTTGGTGGGTTAAGTGGCGGCGGTGATAGATTGTTCGTTTACTTAAGGTAACCCTTCCTTTGAAATTTTGAACGTGGAATAGGAAAGATTGCTTTTGTTGCGTGTTAAATTAGTGAAATAGTGCAGGTTTTAAATAAATGAATTTTAGTAACGATTAAAGTTTAAATATATAAGCAAAACTAAAACGTCTCCTTTATTTCATTAATTTTTATTCCACCTGGACGAAAGTAAGTGTAAACGACGACACTTTAGATAAGTAACACAATACATTTGTATACAACGGCGATAAATCAACCTGCAAAGGTCGACAATAATCGACAACAGTCCAGCAGCCAAGTACTCCTCTCCTCCACGTGCGACATTAGCATTTCCGGGGATTATTAGGCCGGCGAACCGGTGTCATAAAACTCTCCCCGCACGACGACCCCAATGTGGAAAACCTTACGAGGGCGCACCGCCCGATGACGAGAGCATAATGACGCGGAGGGAGAGAGAGAGAGAACTGGCCGAGCGGGCAGGTATTATATTTACCTCTGCTGGACAGCTGTCATGGGGCGAAAGGTCTTTGCCCCACTTCGCGTCGATTCCATTCTTTCGAGTAGCCCTTCTTACGCTTTATTACTCGGCCTCTTATTTGTCTCCGGATCGTTTTGTGGAAATTCGGGCGTTATTGCTCTTTTTTTTTTTTATTATTTCGACCTACTGTCCGGGCGTTAATTGTTGCGGGTGGAGAGCAAGTATTTTGGGAGATTATCAGTGGCGCGACAATTGTTTTACAATTTTGAGGCTTCGGGCAAGTGCAAATGAAAGCTACGAATGTCGTAATATATTTTTGTCATAACGGTATCCATCTGTTAATTCTTTAGAGAGCAATTGAAAAAGTTATAGCAATTTTAAACTTATTATTATACGGATAAAGTTACTTTATCGTTTATTCATTCAAAGTCTATTTAAAACGCAACTTGTCAAGTTTTTCTATTTATAAAATGGAAAGAAACTAAAAAAGCTAAACAAATGTGCGCGTGCCCACGGAAAGAGCGACCAGCTAAAACTTGAAAACCCACACTCGTTTCAGTATAACGCATCGCAAATAAATAATTAAACACACAAACAAGAGCGACAAAGCAACTCCGCGGCATTACACAACCGAGGCGCACGAAGTCATTTACTCGCGCGGCATTTGCGCTATCGAGCGATAACAATTTAGGCTCCATTACATTGTCAGCGCGCTTATCAAAAACTTCTCCCCGCGAGTTATCCTCGCGGCGAGCGCGACAGGTCGCGCAGGCAAAACGCCGAGACGCGCGCGGCCTGCAAACTTTCTCTCTCTCTCTCTCTCTCTCCGCCTCGGCAATTTTCCGCGTGGACACGCGAAATTAGCGCGCGACAGTCGGACGACGCGGGGGGAGGGGTTGAAGCGCCTCGTGCCGGAAGCGACAACCCTTTGGCGAAACTGGTCGAACGAGAAAGTGCGGATTGATTAAGCGAGCGTTCGAGCTTCTCTCGAAGCGAGTTTCGGAATTAGCCTTGCTAAAGCGAGTTATTATGCAGTAGCCGGTTGATTTAATTTCGTGTATTATGACCTAATATACAGTCGTAAAGTGACAAGAGAATGCTTTAATTCCAGCACGCTTTCGCGCCGTGACAGCGGCCGCTTTAACCGCCTGCCAAAATAACTATATTACGAGCGTAAAATCAGCTATCCAATAGAGACAATTCGTTAAATGAACCGAAGTACGTAAAATTTAAAAATAATCTACCCGGCCACTCCGCTCAACAAAAAAAAAAAAAAAAAAAAAAAAAAAAAACCTGCTACCCGCAATCTCGGCCATAAATAACAACACAATCTCCGGGAGCGAAGCGTCCCCAGGATCCCTCGTCTAATCCTCTCGGCCCGAGCGACTATCTCCTCCTTCCTCCCTCTACGACGGCGAGTAACCCAGATTCGCCTCGGCAGCCGGTGGCAGCAGGTGTATATAGCCGATAGCTCAGCACCACGTCGCGTAGCCTCATTCCGCATGCCAGCCCCGTCGTCGTCGTCGTCGTCGTCGCGGTGCTCGCGACTCTCCCGCGAAATGGGTCGCTGATAGCCGCGCACACGAGGACGACGCGATGCTTTTTATAGGAGCGTACGGAGGTATCGGATAATACGCGCCGGTATACTGTTGCTCGTACACGAGCTGCCCTTCTCGCAACCCAATTCCCTGCCTTGATATTTTTAGCCGCGCGTCGGTCTTGGCTAATTTTAGATTTATTTCTTTGTGCGCGATTGATGCGGATTGTGTGCAAATATCGAGGGAAAAATCTGCCGCGACCATCCCGTTTTAATTCTCTCGATATATATTGAATCGGGCTTTCGCCGTGGGAAAGAAGTGAGCAGAAAATTTATAGCTCGCGCAAAGGAAGATGCAATTTTGAATTAGAATACGTGGCTCGCCAGACGGAAGGAGAAGAGAGAGAGAGAGGTGGCAGAGAGAAGTTAGATGGAAATATATGACTTAGTCGAGTATGCATCGACGAATACTAACGAAGCTCCGCGCAATGGAAAAATTGATTGTTTGCCCCGAACAAGAGAGCCTGTCGCGACGGCGGAGCATTTCTTAGTTTCCTTGGCTGTAAATATTATTGTTTTTATGTGGGAAAATCTCGGCGAGAAAAAGAGCCTCTTTTAAAATTCTTATTTACGTTCGCGCGCGCACAAATTTCTGTTTACAGATTCGTTATTGAGAACGACTGTGAATCGACTTAAAAAAATCCCGCTGCATGCACGCGTTTGCATCGCGGAAAAACGAGGCGTCGCCTACCTGCACTTAGCCTTTATTTTAGAGGAAGAAGTGGTTTCTGCGGCGAGACGCGTCACCCTCCTCGCGAGGAAGAAAAGGTGATGCTGCGCGTCGAGTCAATAATACCCAAGAGAGAGGGAGAGAGAGAGAGAGAGGCATCAGCGGGGGTTCGCTCCGCGATAAGCCTGGACGGGCGATTAGATCTCGCCGGGCGTGTTTATTCTCGTGTCTTTCTTTCACCTTTCTCGTCCTCGCCCATGTTTGAGGAGGGACGCGACGCCGCTTTTGGTCCATCCGGTATGCACGAGCCTCCGATAAGGAGAGCTGTAGTTCAGGTCAATTTTTCTCTCACTCTCTCTCTCTATCTCTCTCTTTCTCTCGTCTTTTGCCGATTCGGGGATTTCGACGGCGACGAGGAGGAAAACGTTTTTGTGATTTTGAGGAAGATTGGGGGAGTGATTCGGTCGTTTATAAATGGAACGATTATGATTTGTTGGGTGTGAGCTCATTAAGAGAGTGATAAAATTGATGAATCATGACTGCAATAGATGCTGTAATCATGCCAATAATAATGCCTTCAATTTTTAAGCAAACAATTCAATGTATAACTCGTAAATTCTTGGATAAAATCTCTATTACGTCTAAGGCATCTGATAAAACAAAAAAAAGCAATTTTAAATAAATACATAACATTGAAATATTTGGCGAATTGCTATTCACGCGCGAATTATAAAAAAAATGTTGCTTCTACGTAAGTAATGTAAACTAACTAAATTAATTGACACAGTACAAGACAAATGACTTAACAAGCCGGTAAAACCAATTCCGTTAAATTAAACCTGTTGAATCAACCATAAAAAAATCCCCAACGTCGTCTAAATCCTAAGGTAAAAGAATCTCACCAGTCGCCAAGCAGAAACTGTCAGCCCCACATCCTATCAATCTCGAGTTTGCTCTTCCAACAAAAAAAAGGAGCAGTATATATATATATATTTTTTTCATCGCACCATCATTGCGCCATATATCGCCTATCCGGCCTCTCGAGGTGCGCGCATCGCCGCGTCCGACTCGTCCAGCGGATCCGAGTAAACAACAGACGTCGGGCCCCGCGCGACGTCGCTCGATTTCTCCGAGTTCCCCGGAGGAGATTTTTTTCTCACCGGCGCGCGATAAGCGGGCGGAGAGACATTTTTCTCGGGCACGTAGCGCGCGCACGGATCGGCCTCGATAATCGAATCTCGCGGCGCTGATCTGTTTGCTCTTCTTGCGTAACGCAACTTCTCTCTCTCTCTCTCTCTCCCGGGAGGTATTGCCGTGCGCGCGCGCGCGCTTCCTTCTTCCCCGTGTTTTTTAGATAATGAACGAGGCTTTATCGCGAAGTCGGAGTTCGCAGATGGTCGGGAGGTGAAGATTTTTTTTTTTTTTTTGGAACGACGGGGGGAGGGAATTTAGCGAGTTGGCGGAGGATCCGAGTTTTGTAGTTTGAGGTGGAAACTGGAAATATTCGGAGAAAATTATTTGGAAAGCTTGATTGCAATCGTTGAATCTTTTAGATATCTTCTTTTGCGATAACGATGAGATGTGATACTTAAAAAATCTGTTAGTCATTGCATTGTTATGTGAAAACGCGATGTACTCACGTTATACTATTTCATCAGTTATAACTGCTGTAAATTTCTGTTGAATTTAAATAAATCAGTAATAGAAAAGGTATTAAAAGACAATATATTGTTTTATCATCTTTTTGTAATATTTAAAAATCATGATGATTTTAAGGCATTATTATGCACAGTTGCCACTTCTTCGCTTTTCTAAGTTAACTGAAAAACACAGTGAGAACTGCAAAGCTACATTTATTTTCTTGAAAAATTTCCTCTCCTTGATGAGAATCTATTTAAAAAAGATGGCTCCACCGAATGACACAGAATGGTGCACTAAAACTACTTGAAAAATGATTTTATCAATACGAAAATACGAAAACGACTTTATGATGACTTAAGTGGAACGTTAAGATTTCCGCATCTGTTGAGGCTAATGCTCGTCGTTCCTACGCCCGAATACCCTCTCGGATTCTCGTTAAGAGAACATCACTTAACTGATGTCGATGATCTTGTTAACAGTATCCGCTAATTGAGTAAATGAGCTGATAAGGCTAATTCATCTTAGACGAGGTCCATTTGGAGAAAGTAAAGTTTACCTGGTAACTGAAATGTTTAGGAAATATTTCCTTTATAAAATCGAATTAATTATTTCATTCTAGACTGTATAACATGTTTATTTTTATTTTTAGTAAGTCCGTTTATGTTTGCGCGATTACTAGAGAATAACAACTATTTATTTGTTTAAAATAAAAAAAAAGCAAGTTTTAAATTTGCAAAATATCATTATCGTAATATGTCTTTAGCTTTTTACCAAATTGTTTCAGCTCGATCGCTGATTTTACGCTCATCGTAGTTATTTTGGCAGGCAGTTAAAGCTGCCGTTGTCACGGCGCGAAAACGTGTCGGAGCGAATAAATGAATGAATAAAAGTTGGAAGTAATTTCCGAGATGCGGTTATTGTCGAATGTCGCAAAAAAAATAATTATGGCATTTTCGGGAAAAATAGACGCGTCCCAAATGTTTTGCGACATTTCGTTTTGAAAGTGCAGCATCGACGTTTTGTTTTGCACTTGGATAACCTTTGCTCTCTTTGTCCACCTTTAGTATTGTGATTCATCCCTGAATTCTGACCAAAGACTAACTTGTTTTCGAAAGACTCTATTCAAATAAAAGGTTCTAGAACCGTAAAACCTTCAAAATTTATTGCTCAATCTTCTGAAATTAATTTTAACACTTCTAGATGCTATAACTTCCGTATTATGACTAAACCCGCCATAAACTATCTATAATCTTTTAGTTGCGCATTCTTTTTTTTTTATTAGCATAGCAGTGTACATCACAGTGTAGATTATTCGTTGAATCCTTCTAAATTGGACAATTGTTTAGAACAGCATCTGTATTAACTTTTATTGCCATACCTGATTGTTCTTTGAACGTGATCTTAAGAGAAGTGGTGATACTCTGGGACACACAGCAGGCGGTAAAGTCTCGGTGCCTCTATATATTATGATATTAGAAAGTGGAAGTATTCTATATGCAGCTCGTGAATTTATTGAAATAATTGCCTCTTTCCATAATTAAATTGACTATTATAGGATTGCAAATTTTATAAATAATAAAAAACACAGTGAGTAAGGTAAGCTTTTTTGTTATTTTTATAAGAATAATCAATTATTAATTTTAAACCAACAAAAAAGTAGATTTAACACTTAAATATATCCTTTATAAGAAATAAAAGCGCGCGAATAAAAAAAAAAACTACAAATATTCTCTAAGAGAGAATTTTGTCAATACACGAAAGAAAAGATACATTAGTTGAAATTAGTCTCGAAGTTGCCAGGGTTATTGAGGGTTAAAAAATGCACACGTGCTCGGCTAAACTGAATTCACATTGACTTCGAATGGGGACCAAAAAAATATATTCATTTTAATACGCACTATCTTCAAATCAAGTTTAAAAAAATCCCCTAGAACTGAAATCAAACCGAGCCCGCCGTTACCTCATACATTAGTTAACCCAAAACGTCCGTATTAAAAACAAGTAATTAGCCTCCCCACCCCGCTTATTCAAATGACTCTTATCACGGGATGACAATTCGTATTAATGATTCGTCTGGAGATTCGCGGCCGATAAGCCATATTCCGAATCTGCCCGAATTCGAGCAAAAACATCTGCTCCAGCGTATATATATATAAGCGAAGCAGCGCGCCTTTTATCAAAAAATCATTAGCATTAATAAACATTCAATTTCCGAGAACGTTTATCTCGTCGGGCCCGTCGCGCGCGCGGGGGGAAAAGAGATAGGGATCCTCTATCTCTTTTCCCCCCCGCGCGCGCGAAACAAAGTACAAGGACTCTGCGGCTAAATTGATCTTAATGGAACGGCGTCCCTCTCTCTCGCTCGCTCATGAATTTTTTAGCCGCACACTTAGGTTAGGAAGATGAGCGGCACGCGCTCGCGTCGCTTCCCGCATCGATCGAGAGATCCATCGAATGGCTGCATCGCCGCGGAGCCGGCCTATAGAGTCGCGGAATTTCTCGAGCCAAGAGAGGCCTTGGCCCGCGTCCTTCTCCGCAGCGTCGAGTCGAGCGATCGATCGCGCGAGCCGCGGCCGCGCGCACACACACACACACGCGCGTAATAGGCGCCGATTCCGGCGCATCTTTGACACTGCTGCCGAGGGGAGCCGTTGCGGAAGGCGATTTTTGGAGGGATCGGAGTGGTAGATTCGGTTGGCGAAGCTGATTTTCGCGGAGAATTTCCAATTTTAAATGGCTTTCGCACCGCGATGACGACTGTTTGCAGGAGTTGATAAACTGTTTTTAACTGCCGGAGACGAATTTTTTAAAAAAAAGCTTGGCTGCTTATTGTTATCTGTAGTTATCTACGGAGAGAAAATAAATTATGTTAATAAACTTGTGTAGCTGATTATACCCGGCATTAATTTGTAAAAGTTAAAAATATATAAGCCTGCTTTATTTATCCCGCAAGAATAACAAACAACTTGACTTTTCGATATTTTTAATAATGTTTACGCCTCGCCAAGTAATTCGCCAATATCAGTCCGACAATTTTGTAGGTCACTGTGTTAGTCGTTCGAAACGCCAGCAAACAACGACGCCAATTAAAAAAAAAAAAAAAAGCACGAAGCATCTGCGCGGCGACTCTTTTTTTCTCGCCGTATTATAACTCACTGCAAAATGGACCATCCTCAGCTCCTAAACATTTCAGCCACTGCAGAGTCACGCGCCCGAGTCACAACTAATCTCTCAGGTCAAAGCCCGCCAACCGAAAAGGAAGTCATCCGGGGGCGCTAAAAAAAAAGGTGTGCCTCACAAAGGCTATCGCTTAATGACGGTCAACACGGCAATAATCTCATTGAACGGCCGGGCCGTTCGCCAAAACGTTACAAAGTCAAGGCTGCGCGGACGCGCAAAATTCGGAGCGCCGAAGGGTTCGAAGATGCGTCAGGAGTACACAAAAAAGCCAACCGTGTCCCACGATGGACCGACCTTTTTCCCTGGACCTCTCAGGTCAGTCTCTCGCTGACCTTCTTCAGGTAGACGAGAGAGCGCCGGCATAAAAGCATATACGGCCTCAACGGGTCAGCTCTCGGTGCGGTGTAACGTATTGTACAAAGGCGGCGCCGAATAATGCGGCGCGGATCTGGTCCCTCTTCGAGATCGGATTTCGTGATCCCGCGATGGGCGAGCCGCGAGTCGGTAGCTCTCGGTGTTTTATTGCCCCCGGAGACGTTGTCTTTCTGCATTGTTCGACGGAGGGACGGTGCGTTTTCTCGAAGAAAAGGCCGCGCGCGCGCGCGCCCGGGAGTTCGTATGTTAATGTTGATGTAACCTTTTAAGCATCAATGGACTGTTAAAGGGGTATTTTATAGCGGCGGGCATTATCATACGATTAGATATGGAATCGCTTAACGAGTCCGCGAGGCGTAAATATTTCTGAGCTTTGATTATATGTTAATTGCTGGAGCGCGTATAAATATTGAATGAAGAGGGTATAATATATAAGTAAACAATTGATTGTAAAAAAATTGTGCGTCAACGTGTAATGAGTTTAAATGCTATGTCGTAATTAACGTTACAACAAACTCGTCGATTTCCGAAAAAAGAGTGAAATCGATCAAAGCGCCAAATTGCCCGAATAAGGACGAGCCGAAATTCGCGTTTCCCCGCCAAATTAATCAAGCGAGTATAGAAAAAAAGAAAAAGGCCGAGAGAGAGAGAGAGAGAGAGAGAGAGAGAGAGCATGCAGATGCTCGTCCGCGGCCGAGGCAAAAGCGCGCGCTTAGCCTTTTACGTGCGACGCGCGCGGCGTGTGCACATAATCGCATGCACGGCTGCGCGGAACACGCGAGGGAAAGACGATGCGGGCTCCTCTCGGGCACAGTTTTGCGCCGTCGAGGCTCTTTTCGAGCTTTCTTTTTCGAGTGCAGCCGGATAGATATAATACCGATGACCGTCCAAGCTATATAAGCCGGGAGGTCGGATATATGGAAAGCGGCTGATTTTGGAAGCGGCATCCAAATGAGAGAGTTTTGGAAGCGCGGATGATCGAGGCGCTCGCCGAGATCAAATGTATGGTAATGCGCCCGTGAGCGCGGATGGAGAACGACTCTAAACGCCGGCCAAATGCATTATTCAACACAAAACTCGGGGAGTTTTTTTTTCACGGGCAATTGATATTCGTTCGGGCTTAATCAGCCGTAATCGAGACCGCGCTCGTTAAGATTCGTAAATGGGTTATACGGCGACGTATATCTCGAAATACAAAAGAGAGAGAAGTTCAGGCGCAAAATAATGGAAGGAGCCCGAGAATACGTAATCCTGGGAAAAAGCTTATGCGCGGAGCTCGCATATTTTCATAACGTCTCTCTCTCTCGGGCTCTCTCGAGGCTGTCGCAACGGCTCCTCGCCGCCTAACCGAGTAACGGCAATGAAATGTTCTCTAACGCCGATATAAACAAAAAAAAATAGATCTTCGTCGAACTGCACCGACTACTGGGTATAACCAGCGATCATCAGCCGAATCGGCGATCGGGCCTCGTCCGCGGTGCGAGGGTTAGCTCTCCTCGGCGGCTCGGGCATGTGTACACACAGACGCTGGCAGACAGCGGCGCGTGTGGGAGGATGAGCGTAGCCCAGATAGGCCGGCCATGGAGGGGAAGAGCTCGCCGCGGCTCGGGAGGGGAAGCGGCGAGCAGCCTCTCTCCTCCTGCCCCTCCACCACCCTCGCTCTCTCTCTCTCTCTCTTTCTCTCTCTCGTCAACTCCGCAGTGGGCTCGAGGTGCGCGCGGCCAGGTGAGCGAGCGAGAGGGAGAGAGAGAGAGAGGGAGAGAGAGGAGTCTGGCTGGCGCTGCCGCTGCCGCTGCTGCTGCTGTTGCTGCTGCTGCTGCTGCGAGGCACAGCTCCATCAGCCGCAGGAGAAAAGACCAGCTGCGCCAAGTGGTGGGGGCTCGGGGGGAGCAGCGGCGCCGGCGGGGTGGGAGAGAGATGATGAGACGAAGCGGGCAGGTTCAACAGAGAAATTGTCAGCCGGGAGAGACACTTCTCCTCGGCTAGTCGGACCGTCCAGACGCGCCAGGCGCTCGAGAAAGACGGCTGCTGCTCCTGACGGACAAACGCACAGTGGTTCAGTGCTCCATCCGACGATATATCCTGTACGCGACTACTGCATCCATCTCTCTCTGTGCGCGACGACCTGTGATCCCGAGGAACACGCGCACGCACACACACACACACACCCACACACGACGCGCAGTGCTAATTTACGGGTTTCGATACATCGAGAGTGCGAGCTTTATTATTATTTTTTTGCTCGACCAAGTGCCTCGACTACGGCGCGGGGCGGAGATGCAGCCGCCGAGGGAGAGCCCGCACCGGGAGGCCCGGTGAGATGAGCCGCGAATGAGCCTGCAGCTCGTTCTTCCACCACCGCCGAGTGGGATCGGCATGGAACTTGCGACCGGTGAGTGTTGGCGTCTCGTTTCTGTTTTTCTTTTTTTTTCCGGTTTTTTTTTTTTTTTTTTTTTTCGAGAATCCGCGGAAGGTGCGCGGATTACGAAATTGCGAGAGAGGAGAGTCGCAGAAGTTGTTATGAGTATATACTCATATCGGACGGGTTTCCGGCCGAATCGATGACGAGGCGCTTTATCGGCTTCTCGCCGCGCGGATGCAGCGTCGGAGAGAGAGAGAGATTATCGGCCGCAGATTGGCGCGCTCTCCTTTCTGCCTTTTCTCTGGTTTCTTCCGCAAAGGAGGAGCACGCAGCGTGCATCTTTGGAACTTGCGGCGAGCGTCGCGGGGTTACGTAATTTTTTGTGTCCCGACGAAGTCCGAGAGCGACAGATTTGCAGCGAGATCTTGTTTCGCGCCGATTGCTGGCAAAGGAGCTTGACCCATTTTTTTATTTTCCCTACCTCCGAGCGAACGACATAATTCCGTATCTTCTCGAAGCCAGAGGTTATTTTGCGCCGAAGCTTTTCATTCTTTTAATCTTCTTACGAACGATTGACTTTTTTTCTTTTTGAGTTGCAATTGCGTTTTACGCTTGCGCTTTTTAAAAAGGATCAAGTGCCGGCCCCTATAACCTCCCACCTGTTAGTTCCGAAACGCTCGTTCCCGAAAAAGAAAACAAAAAAACGTAAACGCCAAGCGCGGCTTTATCTTATTGGTTTTCCGTGACCGTACACATACGACATAGTTGCCTCTAAACGGCGACGCGGCATGCGAAGCTCGAGTACTTGACGAGCCGTAAACTCATTCGTCGATATGCGAATAATTAGAAAAAGGGTCTGAGATATACGAGAGGATAAAACTCGAGCACGCGCGCTTCTCTGCGCTGCGTAAAAATTCCCGAGCTGCGAAAACCATTTCAGACGGCCGAAAGGCAAAAAAAGCACCGAGTAATATAATCGCAGAGTCGGAGGAACGTACAAAAAAAAAACCTCAGTCTCACATCTCGGAACAATGCATCGGTCCTTGGCGTGGCTCTCGCGTCCCTCCTCCTTCGTCGGCGAATCTTCGCGTCGCGACATTTTGCAACGGAGCGACACAGTAGTAGTGGTAGTGGTCTCCGCGTCCGTCTCTCTGGCTCGCTAATCACAGCCTCAGCCGAGAGCGCTAATTTTTTTTTTTACAACAATGGCCCCCGCTCTATGATTAACGACCGGAAACTGCGAAGCGCGAAGGCGAGAAGAGGCGCACGACAAAAAGACGCGCGATGATAATCCAGATGAGGACGCGGAGGAGAGAGAGAGAGACAAAACGCTCTCGGACAATGAGATGGAATGCGCGCGTGCTTTTTTTTCAATTGTACAAGCTGAGCCCGGTATTGTGTACCGCCTGGCCTCGACAATACCCTCATTCTCCGGCTTTAATAACCCAAATTAAGATTTTTAACTATTCGAAAAAAAAAAGGAAAAGGCTCCTCTCCTCCGCGGGATGCGGAGAGAGAACGTCGCTCTCCTCGTTTTCTCAGCGGCGGTAAACAGACGGGCCAGTAGCCCGCGATAACAGTCGCCTTTATCTCCCCCGTTCCCTTCCTCGAAAATCCTCGACCGCGTCCGTCTGTTTTCGTATTGTCGGACGCTGCGGACTCAGCGGCAAGATACAGGAGAGAGAACGTAAGCAAACAGCCGCGCGTCTCTCTCTCTCTCTCGGTATATATCTCGGCAATCGTGGGGGGGGGATTTTCGAGTCCCCGCGCGGGGATCATTGAACCCTCGGATCTTTCGACGTTAGATTCGAACGCCATGTCGCTGGGCGGTTTCCGAAGCTCTCCCCGGGAGAGACGAAAGGCTTTCACTTCCAATGAACATCGAGGAAGGGACGCCCCCGCTGGGACGACCGGGGAAAATGGCGCGATCTCCGGCCGACCTTTTCTCTCTCTCTCTCTCTCTCTCGCGCTCCGCCGACTTTGCACTTTGTTCCGAGCCGAGGCTATCGCCGATCTTCATCGCGCATCTTTCTCACGCGTTACCCTCCTATTCTGTAATGTACTTTAACGAGAGCAGCCCGGCCGAAAATCGCTCCTTAGCGTCGAAATAATAATCAATCAAAGTCGTTACACCTTCGGAATAAAAAAAAAAAGACAAAACCCGCTCCCCGTAATCGGCGCAAGTGTCGGAGGCGAAACCAGCCCGCGCCGCGTGCCGAGGGGAGGGGACTCGTTACACGCGCCACTCGCGTCTTCCGAGAATAGTCGGAAGAGGAGCTACCGGTCCCGCCGCTTCTCTCGCGCTCTCGCTCCTCGGATGTTACAAGGCAGCCCCGGCGGCTGTTTACAAACATCCGAGGCCGACGGGAGAAACGTGCCGCAGATGAATGTACTGTATTTCGAAACGTTCGGCTGACTTAAAGACACCTGGCGACGAGCTCGTTTTCAAAGCAAGAGTGAGAGAGAGAGAGAGAGACTACCGCTCTTTTGTCCTCTTTGTTCGGGGAAGTTCAGGTGCATCATCCGATGGAGAAATCTCTCGATTTGCAAATCCGCGAGTTCGCTGACTCAGGGGATTGCGACAGTTTTTTTCCTTTTTGTCTTTTTTCGAACGTGCGGGTGTCTGCACTTGACACGTCCTCGCTCTTCATCCGTCCGATATTCTTTCTAGGAAACGTATACGACTAACCAGCTTTTCCTCCTAATTGCTCGCTTTAAACTGGGTTACGATAGCGATTTCGGACAGTCAAGGCTTAACGATCGACTCGTTCTTAATTATTCGTCGGATATCCGATAGGCGGGTTAATCGTCGCGCAATTAGAAAAAGCCTCGCGGGCAAATGTATCTAAAGATACGCGCGCGCATCGGCCCTTCCCACCTGTACACACACCCGACACGAATTAATCTTTCATCCGCGAATAAATATTAATCGGGCCTTTCACGCACGCCGCGCGGATGTGTCTCTCTCCCTGCCAAACTCGCATAGCAGCGCATCTACCTAGAAACCCGATTGCAGCCCACACACCCGATCATTATAACGTCGCAACCCCGATGTATAAAAAAAAAAAGCGCGTCCGAATCGATACGCGGGCGCGTGTGCATCTTCTTATAGAGGCCTCCGACGGGGGACAAACAAAATTTACGGAATTAATTAGAGGCGTCCTAGAAAAAAAAATATATACGCCCCAATCGGCGAAAGAGCGTCTGTGACCTCGATGAAAAAAAGAAGAAGAAGAAAGTTGGAGCTTTAGGTCTCGCGGTCTTATGCGGACTCACTCGGTTGGGCCACGTAAGTGTCCACCTAGTCGAAGATAGAGACTCGACCGCCGCGACTTTTCTCGGAGGTATATATATCCCTCCCGAGACTCCGCGCCGAAGTTAAGTTTTGCTCTCGTCGCGGGTGACCTTTCCCGCCGGTGTGTATATGCATATCTCGGGCGGCCGTTTTCCTCTGACATTAATTTACCCGCTCGGTTACCCTCTGATGTGTCTCTCGCTCATACGTAACCTTCTTTCGAATTCTCGACGCGCCGCGCGCGATCGTCCGAACGGAGAGGGGAACCGTATATATTTTAAAAGACTCCGCTTAGTCCGCTTCCCGCGGGGCTGCTCGGGTGTTCGGTTTCATCTTGCGTCGCGGGTCATAGAAGCGCGTCCTCTTACCTTCTCGGAGTTTGTTTTCCCGTTTCTTGATTGCCGCGCTCGCGCGGCAATTACCCCGCGTCTACGTAGGTCGGGCTTTTAAATACTTAAGGCGATCGAAAGCCGCGCGAGACCGCAGACTGTCTCTCTCGTATACCTATGGCGATATTAAAAAGTTGCGATGATCGAGCGACGTGTATATGTATGCGAGAGCGGCGCATGCAACTTTAATTCGAGCAGTGATAGCCGTGTCGCGTGAGGCTATTACGCGGCGAATTAGGCGTAGGCTGGTTATTGCGCGCACTTAAAGCGACGCCGATCGATTATGCAATTATTAAATTCTTTAACGAGCGAAATTGGCTCCTACGAGAGAGCGCATCGCACGTCGCTTCGTCGGGTCGTCTACGGAAATTCTTATTACGAAGGGACAAAGGAGAGAAGGTAAAAGCGAGCTGTCCTTTGTCCAGGTCCTCGGCAACGTACACATAATTCGGGCTCTCGGGCGAGGGGGAGCTTTACGGGTGGGTAAGCTCCAAGGTTGTCAGGGTTACAGCTCTCGAAACACACTAACCGAGCCGGCGTCGCCATCTTTCGAGGCGCGCGCTCCCTTTTCTCTTTCTCCTTCTCGCGTGGGTGTGTTTCCGGTGCGTGGGTCGGCCGAGAGCGCTCGGAGGGATCGTTCTCGGGCGTTGCCAGCGGCGACGGCGGCGGGCCCTCCGTTCCGCGAACAAACAAGTCGCCGCCCGCGCAGTCGAGGGAGAATGTATAATTCACCCGCGCGGGAAAGATGTAATAGCCGTCGTGCCTCGAGAGAAAAGGTAATACGTCCGAGAGAGAGAGAGAGAGAGAGAGAGCTGCAGCTCGGCTCCGCGCGCTGCCGCCGCCGCGAGAGAAAGGGAAGAAGATGCGAGAAGTGCGCGGGCGCGCTGCCTCGGATCGGCAGCGGAAGCTGATTGGCCGGGGCGGTCTCGGGTCCCCGCTGAGAGGAGCGAGACGGAGCCGGAGAGAGAAGGGCTCGCCCGGCAGCCAATGGCCGCTGGCTACGCCCCCGCTCTCTCTCTCTTCTCTCTCCTGTTCCAGCGCAGCATCTCTCTCTCTTGCTCGCTCTCTCTCTCTGCGCAGACTCCCGACGGAGAAACGAGGGCGAGAGCGATGGCGCCGACAGGGGGGGTGGGACGGCGGTGGCGGGTCATCGATTTTTTGGAGCGGCCGCCAAAGACGAGAGCTTCGCTAATGGAAAAATGAAGCGCCGGAGAACCTCTCGGAGAGACCGCGGCGGGAAGTAATTTCCGCGCGGCGTCGCCTCGGCCGAATTGCGCGTATATATGTATTGAAAGAGGCACGAAAATTACGGCGCTCTATCGCCGCGAGATAGCTTCGCCGTTTCAAGGCTGCGGCGAAGCCTATATCTCTCGCACACGTATATACTTAAAACGCGCGGCAATCGAAGGCGAGTCGGTAATCGCTCGAGTAAGACAAACGACTCCGAGAACTCCCCCTCGAGCTCTTAATTAAAAAGTTCGGCGTAACGCGCCGACGATATGTAAAGCGAACGCCGGCGCGTTATATATATATACCCCCCCCCGCCGGGGGGGGAAATCACCGTTGTGCACGCGCGTTTTTGCCGCGACGCTCGACGATTTGCACGATAATTCATATTGGCGAGTCGAGCACACGGAAACCCATAGCGTGCAAGTGTCCGTATGTAAGTACGAGCTTACCGCGGAGCGCACTTGCGCGCGGATCGCTCAATCGGCGAGCGTGGGCATGTGTGTGTGTGTGTGTGTGTGTCTGTGCTCGGCGCGATGACGTCGAGAGCGATTCCAGCGTACTTTTCTGGGAAGGGAATCTAGGCTAGAGGCCACTGTCGAATAATGCAGGTTGAATTTGAAAGCTCGAAAAAGCGCTGCAGGCCGCAACTTCGTCTTGAAAGATACAATTATTACGGCGAGTTGGCTGGCTTTCGAATAATTGGCTATTTTTTTTTTTTTCAAGTTTCTCGATTCGGGATTCGATTTGCATAAAATCAAAGGGACGAGCGGATAGCCGCGCGCTGTTTTCGAAAGAGGAAACGGAGCGCCGTTCGCACGTTCATGCAAATCGAGCCTCCTCTCCGCCCCTCATAAACTTACGCGCGTCACTGAAAAAAAAATCATCGCCAATCTGAAATGCGGATCTCTATTGAGCGTATATATTTATGAGGCGATAATGAAGCTCGGCCGGGATGCTTTTGTCCCGTCTGGCGACCGATCGATAATGAGCTCCTACGACCGCCGCGGGGCTTTGATTTCGCGCGCCTCCCGATCGAGCTTATTGAAGAACAAACAACAATAAACGCAGAGAGACGGAGACGAGGAAAAAAGCAGGCGAAAATCAATAGTAACGGTGATCGCGGAAGATCGACCTGGAAAAAGCGGCGGCGGCGGTGGTGGCGGCTCCTGCGCACAAAAGCTCTCTCGCGTCAGCCTCGGCCGCGTCTGCAGTTTCCCGGAAACTCGCTCGATCGATCTTCCTTATCGGGACTCGGAGAATCGGCCGTGAACCAGCTGGTCGGCGCGCCGGCGCGAAAGCCCGCGCGCGACGCTTTATATATCTATCTAGGCGAAACGCTGCGGTCGAGAGAGAGAGAAAAGGCCTCGCGCTGATAATGCGCCATTGTTCCGGATCTCCATCTCCGGCTCTCGGGGGCCTTCCGCTCATCTCGACTCGTTTTTCGAGCTCGAAAAGTGCACGTGGCGGCACACACACACACACACACACACCTTGGCGCGCATTAGTAGTTCAAGTTCGTCGTCGTCGCGCGCGCGGCTCATCCTGTCGGCGTTTCGCAAGCGCGGGCCGCGGGGGAGGTCCTATACATGGAAGTCGCCGAGGCCGCGCGGAATTCGCAAAGATTTCACGTGTGTGGCACAAAAGGGTTATCTGCTCTCTCTCTCTCTTTCTCTCTCTCGTCTGTCTCAATGCTGCGTCGGTTGCGACAGGCTGGGGGGCTTGAGCAATCGTCGCGCGCCTCCGTCTGCATGTGTGTATATGTATTGCGTGACGGACGAGCGACGCACTCCCGGGGACTTCCCCCGACTTGCGGAGAAATCGCCAAGGCTCTCTCGTTCAATCTCCAGATAACAGCTTATTTTAAGAGTGAATCCTTCTCTCTCGCCGCGCGACTCTTTTTCCTGAAAGCGATCGGGGAGGATGTTTGAGAAACAATGGGAGAGCCGTCATTGTACTCCCGCGGTTTCGCTGATCATCGGCTGCGTCGTCGCGATCGATCAGGAATCTTCGATCCCCGCGCGCGGCCAGGTAACGCGAACCGTCGCCTCGGTTCTCGCGTTTCGCGCTCGCTCCGATCACGTCGCGAGCGCGCCGATATATATTCAATAAACTGTTCTCTCTCTCTCTCTCTCTCTCTCTCTCTCTGCTCTCGTTATCGGCGCGATGATGATTCCGATTATGAGCCACTCGACACCTCGCGATCTTTTTTCTCCTCCTTCGAGTTTCCTCGATTCTCAAGTTCTTTGTTGCCGCTGCTGCTGCTGTTGTGCGCGACGGCGGCTCCCGGTTTCCCCCTCGGTGGAATATTAGCATGAGAAACTCGGGACGGCTGCGGCCGCGGAGGCCTTTCGGAAGAAGAGCGCCAAGCCGCGAACATCCGGCCCGGAGCCCCGGGCAGGGATCGGATGCTGCCTGCGGTTCTCAGTTGCCGTTTCTAGCTCTCCGCGATAGGAAATACGGCCGCCTTTGTCAAGAACTGTTTTTTTTCTCTTCTTTTTATATATTTCAAAAAAAAATAAAATAAGATAAAATACGACGACTCGGCGAGCGGTCACGCGCCGCTCGCCGCCAGGCGACAATTAAGGAAATTAGTTGATATAAGACGAGTTGTCGGTAAATAGCGTGCGACGATTATTAAAGTGTAATTACGCGACGATCTGACCGTATGTTTTTTTTTCTCCTCTGTTTCAGTGACCGCCGAGACTGGACCTGATCAGCGCGACGGCTACAGCGAGAGCCAAACGGATGTTGCATCATCACCTCTGGTAAGTGTCAAGCCGCGGTGCGTCATATTCTCCTTGAAAATCGGCGCGACGACGATAAATCCGCGTGAGAACGCCGAACGTTTGTTTTTCTTCTCTCGTAAAGCCAAGCTTCCTATAGATAAAGCGACAATTTTCCCCTCCCGCCCCGGCCATCTTTGCGAAACAAAAGCGCTTGGCGAGATAAGCGAGCGCGAAAAAAGGCAGTCGCGAAAAACTAGTTTAGATCGAGATAAAGGAAATATCGCCGCGCTATCGAGGCGTCTTTCAAAAGTCGAGAAACAAAGACAAGAACTTAAATGACTGAATGGTTGCAATAATTTTGCAGGTTGACCAGCCGGAGTCAGGAAGCCACCCGTGCCCGGCTTGCCCGCTGATACTCGCAAGCTCGCGACATCTGACGAAGCACTTGCGAGGTCACAATTCCCCGCGCAGCACCGACTGCAGCGGCGAGGAGGTCGACTACGCCTGTGGCGTCTGCCGCAAAGTACTGAGCTCCGCGAGCTCCCTGGACCGGCACATACTCGTTCACTCGGGCGAGAGGCCCTTCAAGTGTAAATACTGCGACATGGCCTTCACGACCAACGGCAACATGAACCGACACCTGAGGACGGCTCACACGAGAGTCGCCTCGCCCTCGCACAGCTGCACCGACTCCGAGGGCAGCAGCGACTCCGAGAGACCCCTCCAGCGACGACTCATCGAGGAGGAGTACAACAACAACGAGATCGCCAAGAGGAACAGCCCCACCATCCTCGACAACGAGAAGAGACCGAGGTCGCCCTCCGTCCTCGGTAACAAGCGCAAGCACCCCGACTACGCGGACGACGCCGACAACCATCGGATGCACAAGATCCTCCTCGGCAACTCGAGGACCGAGAGTCGCGGAGCCTACGCCGACTCGCCCCAGACCTACAGCTGCTCGGCCTGCGGCAAGCAGGACTTCGCGACGAGCGCGATGCTGGAGAACCACCTGGAGAGGAACCATCCCGAGCTGCCGATGAAGTGCGACACCTGCAGCATGGCCTTCAAGAACCACCGAGCGCTGAACCTCCACCGCATCAGGATGCACTACAACGAGGTGCTCAGTCAGAAGAACGCCCAGGACTCCGTGGTCGGCTTCAACGACCTCACCTGCATCGACTTCACTTCCGACAAGTTCCCGGCGATCGCCCGGGCCGTTTGCGAGCAGTCGCTGCATCGGCCACCTTCCGGCGAGTCGCTCAAGTACCAATGCTCCAAGTGCCTGCGAGCCTTCCCCTGCCGATCGGCCTTGGTGTCCCACGAGACCGACTGCGGACTGGTGCTACCCGCGGATCACCGAATCCACGATGACCAATCGAGAAGAGACGACTTCTTCGCCGGCCTCGACCTCCAAAACAAGGCCGCCTTGACGGAGGCCAAGGAGGGCAAAGATCTCGCCGACATTCAAAGCATCATCTCCGTCACGTCCGGACCCATTTTACAGAGCTTCTCAAGGGCGGAGAACAGCACCCCCGACAACTGCAAGATCAAGCAGAGCTTCGGATCGTCCGGCTCGTCCGGCACGCCATCCTCCGAATACCACGAGGAGGAGGCGCAGGACGCGTTCGCCGCCGAGTTCCGGCGGATGAAGCTCAAGGGCGAGTTCCCCTGCCGACTTTGCACCGCGGTTTTCCCGAATCTGCGCGCCCTCAAGGGCCACAATCGAGCCCACATGGGCGTCGGCCCGGGAATGCCGTACCCCTGCAACATGTGCTCGTACAGCAGCACCGACAAGGCCACGCTCATCAGGCACCTGAGGTCGCACAACGGCGACAGGCCCTACGAGTGCTCCCTCTGCAACTACGCCTTCACCACCAAAGCCAACTGCGAGAGGCACGTGAGGAATCGACACGGCAAGCTGTCCCGCGAGGAGATCAAGAGCGTCCTCATCTACCATCCGAGCGAGGACTCCACCAACGACGGCAGCCTCGAAAGAACCTCCCCCCGTGGCCTCATGAGGGACGACGTTCGCAAAACTCTGATCTATCCCAACGAGCGTGACAATCTGACTCCCCAGCCGCCGCAGCAATACCCCGGCGAAATCAGAATCAAGGACGAGGCCAAACTCCGGCAGCCGGGACTGCCCGGACTGCACCCCATCAACTTGAATCACTTCGACAAAACCGAGCTCTTCTCCAGGCCTCCGACGATGCAGCCGCTCGAGCTCACCCAGTACAGAAACGAACTGGAGAAGGCTCAGCAGATGAAGCACCTGGACGACGACCTCGACTCCGGCTGCTCCGACGAGACCGGATCCCTAGTCCACGATACCAAAGCAGACTCTCACCAAAGACTCCAGGCCAGCCCGATAGACCTGAAGAAGAGCAGCGGCAACGAATCCTCGCCCGCCGCCGAGGGAGGAAACGGGGAGGCCGCCCCGCTCGACCTCACCATGGACGTGCTCGACCTGAGCAAAAAGGCCAACGCCGCCGCCGCCGCCGCCGCGGCCGCTGCGGCTGCAGCCGCTGCCATGAAGGAGAAGGAGAGCGGCGACGCCAACGAGAACGCCGAGAACCTCAGCGGCGATCAGAAGAACAGCTTCTACAACACCAGCCAGCTGCTCCTCACCCAGGCGCTGCTCAAGAGCGTCGGCCAAACCGGCGTTCAGTCCTCCTCGCTCGAGGCTCTCTACGCCAACGCTCACATGCTCTACCGCAACTTCGGCACGTTCCCCCACGTCGGCAGCGGGATCCTGCAGCCCTACCTCTTCAATCCGCACCTCTTCGGCCCGGACAGAATGCAGAAGGAGATGGTCCGCGGCCTTCAGACCAGCGGCGGAAGCCTGGTCGAGCCACCGATCCCGGGGTACGGCGCGGCCTTCCCCCAGAACCGAAGCACCCTCGCGGCTCACGCCGTCACCGACCAGAGCAACTACGCCAGTCTCATGTCCTCGAAGATGATGAGCAAGAGCAGCCTGCCCTCCCGGGAGAAGATGGAGACGTCGCCCTCCTCGAACTCCGTCAAGATGGTCATCAAGAACGGCGTGCTGATGCCGAAGCAGAAGCAGCGCCGCTACAGGACCGAGCGGCCCTTCAGCTGCGAGCACTGCTCCGCCAAGTTCACTCTCCGAAGCAACATGGAGCGACACATAAAGCAGCAGCATCCCCAGCACTGGAGCCAGAGGCCGAGAGGCGGACACTCGACCAGGGGAAGACCGCCGGCGAATCCGCCGACTCTTCTGCAAAACTTGGGACAGACCTCCGCTCAGCTGGCTCAGTCTTACACCAGTTTGATGCCTAAAGTGGGCCAGCCGATGAATCTGGACTACGGGAAGCGATCCATTTCGGATCAGGTCAAGTATGCCATTTTAGCTCAGCAATTGAAGGGCAACAAGTCGCAAGATCGCGACTCTGACGAGGAACTGATCATCGACGAAGAATCGACTAATGTCCCGAAGGAAGGATCGGCAAAAGATGCTACGGAAAGGACGCTGAGTCTCTTGAGAGACAAATTGGAAGCCAACATCGAGTCTAAAGAAAATAATGAATCTAAGGAGATGAAAAATTCTGAGGAGGCTAAGAATAAAATAAAAGAAGAAATGGACGATGACGAAAACGACGAGGATGCAGATCAACAGGAATCCGCTCATGAAAAATCGGCCAATCAATCACAGGAAGTGACCATAAAAAAAGAAGTCGACGAGGACGTTAAAATGGAATGCGAGACCGAAGATCTGGCCAGCGTTTCCGAAATTTTGGACAACGCCTCGCAGCACTACTTTCAGCCTCAATACATGAGCGACGAGGAAGGCTTGGTGGCCTCGACCAGCGACTGCAATCAATCCGGCAGCGACGAGAAGTCCGACTCCTTCAATTCGGGCTCCGGCAACTCTTGCTCCTCCAAAAAGAAGAAGAAGATGAAGAAGAAGAAGAAGAAGAAGAAGTCCGCCTACTCGATGGCACCGAATCGAGTGATCTGCCCCTACTGCCAACGTCCGTTCCCCTGGACCTCGTCGCTCAGGCGGCACATTCTCACGCACACCGGCCAAAAGCCCTACCAGTGCATGCATTGCTCTCTACTCTTCACGACCAAGTCCAACTGCGACCGCCACCTGCTGAGAAAACACAAGGCCAACGCCAACAAGATGCGGAGGACTCGCAGCACCTCGTCGCCCGAAGTCCAAGAGACGCCTGCAATCAACAACAGCAACAACCAGTTTCAAATGAGGAACGTACCCGAGAGGCCGTACAAATGCAATCAGTGCCCGAGCTCGACCTTCTCCACCCTCGGCAACCTCAAGAAGCACAAATCGACGAAGCACGGCCTGCACGGCAAGAGCTCCAGGCCAGAGTCACCAGTCAGCGAGAACAGTCCTCAGGACTGCACACAGGAATCTCCTCAAGAGGCTGCCCAGGAAGTCCAGCCCCTCCAGGATAATCCTCCAGAGCGCTCCCAAGACTACTCGCAAGACTGCCCGAAGCAGACCGACCAAAGCGGCTACGAGAGCCAATCCTCGGGCATCTCCGAGCCCATGGACACCTCCATGGTGCCCATCAACGCGGCAAAAGCTCCCGAGAGCGCCAACAACACACCTCAGTCTGCCGGCGAGGCCTCCCGATCGAGGAAGACCTCGCCGAGATCGTCGCCCGGACCCACCTCCGAAACGCCCTTCAAGTGCCATCTGTGCGACAGCGGATTCGCTGAGAGGCAGGACTGCCTCGAGCACATCAAGGATAACCACGAAGAATCCTACGAAATGCTCGTGGCCAAGGGCGCCTTGGACATGGATCTTGAAGGCAACGACGAGCAGCCGAACAACAACCAAGCCCAGCAGCCACCGACAGCTCCGGCTCCACCTCCGAGCGACGGCGAGGAGAAGCGCCGATTCCCCGACTACAGCAACCGAAAGGTCATTATCCCTAGCGTTTAAACTTTCAAAATCTCAAAGATCACCTCTCTCTCTCTCTCGAGCGTCTAACGAAATTCCTCTTTCTCCACCTGCAGGTCGTCTGCGCCTTCTGCATGCGCCGCTTCTGGTCGGCGGAGGACCTGCGCCGACACATGCGCACCCACACCGGCGAGCGTCCGTTCTCCTGCGACATCTGCTGCCGGCGATTCACCCTCAAACACAGCATGCTGCGCCACCGCAAGAAGCACGAGTCCATCGACTCGAGCATGTACGTCGGCACGAGCGGCGACGAGGACAACGTACCCGTCGGCCCGATGACCCAGCCGCCCACGATAACCCCCCGCAGCCAGCATCAGGTCCAGGCCGCCAACAATACGCGCGCCTCCCTGCCGCAGGTGGCGAGCGTCGCCACCGCCGACGCCGCGCCCAACTCGCTCATGCGCTTCAACCCCTACGACAAGCTCGCCACCCTCACTGGCAAGCTCAGCTCCCCCAACAGCCTGGCGGTCGACGCCAACGACAACACCGACAACGACCTCATCTCCAACCTCCTCGGCATCCGGGACAAGAGCATCATCGACCGCGTCCTCCAGGCAGACTCGGCCGACGACGCCGCCAAGCTCCTCGGCGTCAAGGGTAACCACGAATGAGCCGGGGAGCGGACGGGGAGCCGCTGCCGAGTCGGCTCCCGAAGGCTCGTCGCGTAAGATTCGCTCCCTCCTCGTGTGAAGCGTGTGGGATTTGCGTTTACTGGGTTGTTCGCTTGACTAAATTTTTTGGAGTTCTAAGCTTCGTTCGGAGTTGGAATGAATGAAAACGATTGAACAGTCATTTTTTCGTTTTCGTGAAAAAAGGAATTTTATGCAATTCATTATACGTGTAGAAATATAAGTTTTTTTTAACTTACAGTCACTTCTTACATTTTATTTATTGCATTGACATTCGGCAGCTCCAAAAAATTTCTTTCTCCGTTTAAGTTGAGTCAGGATGCATAGAATAATAAGGCTGAAACGATATAAAATATAAAATAATTATGAAAAAAGGAATCTTCGTAGATTGATAAAACGTCATGCAAATTAGACAAATCGATTGATTTTTAATAGATATTTATTTATTAAAATAATATATTAAATGAAAGGCAATGACATCGAATAATTTACGAGCTATCGATTTTCGCCGATGAGCGCAAGTCAATCGATATTATAAATAAAACAAAGTGCTACAGAGCTCGGAAGCTTATATATATTTCTTTCTACATAGTTTTATCTCTAAACATTTAATATAAAAAAAAAAATACTGAATGTAATCAACGAGAAAACTATTTTTGGTGCACTTGGTGAGAGTCCACTGATTCGTTATTTTTTCCTCGAGCACCAAAAATCTGTTATAAATAAAAAAAAAAGCAATGCTTGTCGATCGGAGCGAAATTCTTCTCGCTCTGTCGACAAGGCATCAATTACGTGTCGCGATCGGCGGCAATTGCAATTGCTGCTCCGCGGCACCTCTGTAGGTTGTGCCTATCTTAGGTAGGGTGAAACTTTCTTAATCTGCATTGCGTATGAATGCCATGTATTTTCGCGAGCTGAAAACGTGTACGAGAGTGTAAAAAAAAGAGTTAGCGCAAGAATTCATCCTCTTCAATTCTGTATTCTCTCTGTGAGTGTATAACCGTGTTTACGTGTAAATAGAAGGCGGCGGCGCTCGTCGCGACGGTTTAGCGTTAAACTTGTATGATTCTATACATAATGCATTCTCACCAGGTAATTTTTAAGTTGTAATTTATGCGTCAGAATTCAAAGCGTAGTAGTACCATTTAACGTTTAAGGAAAGAAAAAGTTAATTAAAAAAAAAAAAAAAAACGATGCAGAGGCAGCCCACGAGAGCCTTATTAATGTCTAGGTAAATAAAGAGAAGCGATATAACATTGTGTAATAGATTTTATAGATAAAAAAAGTGAGCGACTCCACGCGTTGCGATTGTCATGAAGAGTGCGAGTTTCGCTAGTTTGAATCCAAAGAGAGTTCGTTTGCGTAAACGAACCGAAAACTTAATTAATTTTACTTCTAAGGAGTGGTCAGAAAATGTTACATCGAATTAAGAATAGCCATACATAGAATATATATCGACGACGTAGAATTCTTATGTATAATATATACGTGAAAAATAAGAAGAGAGGTTCGGTTTCTTTATTATTTATTTCTACCATATATATTCGAACTGAAGTATTGCTGAATTCACGCGCGTAGAACTTGTGAAATGCAAATGAAAAATTTCGAGGAAAAAAATTGTGCATTATCAAGAAATATATATATATATATATATACATATTATATAGCATTTTTC
>UCOL01001093.1:0-42901 GCA_900474335.1 Ormyrus nitidulus
TCATTATATTGTATAAAAACAGATTATAATAATAATAACAATAATAATAAATAATATAAATTGTAAATAACTTTCGTAAAATTTTGATTTTATATAATTTAAAATAAAATTTCTGTCTAAAATGTAAAAAATATTAGCTCATCTAATCGTCACCGGTTGCTAGTTTTGGCATGAGAGGTATTAATGTTATTTTTCACAACTGACGCTTGGTGGCGCATCCTAACCTTTTGTACCTCTCATGCCAAAACTAGCAACCGATGACTATTAGAGGAGGTCATAATGTGGTGTATAAGAGCAGTCCTCGTATCTCCTTATATCGTAACTTGACAAAATCGTTTCACGTGGGGTATCTTAAATTTAAGAATTTGTTTTGAAATTTAATGTACATTTACGTTAATTTAAGTTGATAATTATTCTTAAATTATGCAGCTCGTAAATCTGAAGGATTATTGTTAGGGAGCGCACTAAATTTCTGCATTTGATATTCGAAAGGAGGGTGAAAAGGCGTAAAATGAAGCGGTACCGTTGTCAGCCGCATCGACACAGCTTCCGAAGCTTATCGGGAATGCTCGGAGGTTTTTGCCGCAGTGTTTAGGAAAATAAAGAAGTGGGTAGTCGGGGCAGGCCGTAAATCCTGGCTTAGACTTGGCGGCGAGGAGAGGAGCAGGCGTTGGCCCCGGAGCAAGAGTTATTTCCGCGAGACACCGCGGCGATCGCCCTCGCACGACCTATAAAGCGCCTCGCGATCTTTGCCCGTATGTGATGGCACGAAACAAAGGGACAGAGTTGAAGCAAGTGACTCATTAGGTTAGGCCGCTGACCGGTTCGCGGCGGCGGCGGCGGCGGCGGCGACGCGGCGACGATTAGCATAATTCGAAATTTGATTTCTCGATAAATTGAAAGGGGGCCACGCTTCTTCAAGTGAGATGCTATCGTTCGGCGCGCCTCGACTAATTCGCCTCTAAGTTTATCACCGGCGATAAGATCGTCCCGGGCTGAAATTTTTCGCTCAACTCGGCCGTCCGCGAGTTTCCGTCAATTATAATTTCGAGAGCCAGCAGTGCTAGTAAAGGCCTGCCTCGGCTAGGCGCGAGGCTCTCGCGCGCCACGAAATTTACTGCCCGATGCCGGCAGATAAGGCATACCTGGGAGACACCTTTCGCTTTATAGGCCCGGAATATATGCAGCGGGTGGCCCCATCGACGACGGCGACGTCGAGCACGGCCGAACGACCAAAAAACACGCTTGCCCAGGAAAATATCGCTCCTCTCAAAGTCGTTCCTTTCTCCCCCCGTGACTTTTATTTCTCCGGCTCCTCCTGGCTCTTCAAAATTTCGATTTTCGGAAAAGATTCTGCTGCCCAGATAAGAGAACGGCCCACACTTTTTCACTCGCTCTCTCTCTCTCTCTCTCTCTCTCGATCGAAGCGCGATAAACTTTTTATTCTCTAATAAATTCTTTATTATAATAAAGCGCGAGCAATGATTAAATAAATCAAGCCTCTTCTCTTAATAAATTAAAACTCGAAATTTCGGAGGCGTAAAGCCGATTTATCGCGACGACAGCCAGACAGGAAAAAAAGCCTGCCTTAACTCTCTCTATTCTCGAGCGCGGCTGCTAAACAATATTATTAGACTTTAGCAGCGACCATTTGTCACTTTTCTTTTGTGCTTGCACGGCGGATTTTCGTAATTAACGGAGCGCGATGCCGCGCTAAACTGCACTTGCGAATTCTGACTGACAGCCTCGGGCTTTCGGCGAATATTAATCACTGCAGCGAGCTAAAAGCGATACGCGTCGCACCAGTTGAGAGAAAAGGCCCCGTTTTTCGTTAAAGGTTAGCATAAAAAAGCCGTTAATCAGGAAGATTCTCTCGTCAGATTGGAAAGTGTCAGAATAATGGGAAAGCCGGCAGTGAGTCGAGCTAAAGCTCGGCGGGACCTCCTGCCGCGCAGCTATTTCGAAAATTGATAAATTCTTCGAGAGCTGCGATTCATTGGGACTTTCTTTCAGTCGAGAGTGCAGTCGAAAACAATATCAATAAATTGCAGGAGCCTGATTGGAAGATATTTCGGTGCCAATTACAGCGGCGAGCGTCGTGCTCGTAACGCTTGTAAACCGGTTTATTTCGAGTGTTGTGTGCACGCGATTTACGTCCGGTGAGCATCGCCGATGCGAACGCTGATGGCTTCCTATTCGCAAAACTAGAGTGATATTTAGGAGGGTGACTGTCACTCGTCCGTCGCTTTGGCCGCGTGACAGGCGAGGTTCAATTAGCAGAGTTCGAGATCGGTGCACCGTTTTCGTTTTCCCTGGAGAAAGAGAGATAAGGTACGACTAATTTCTCCGTTAAGAGAGCGCGGAGAGTCGAGTTTGTTTTTCTACCTGAGGGAACAGCCGATTATCGAATTTGTTGCCGGTTAAGGGATTTTGCTCGCTGCCAGACTGTGTATAATGCGATGAAGAAAAAAAAAAGAAACGGAACGCGCCGCATAATACGGCCTTGCCCGCCCCCCATGGAGCCAGCTCTCATTCACTCTCTCGAGATCCCCGTTGCCGCTTCATCTGTCAGGAGGCGCCAACAACAATGCAAGAGCAAACTCTATTCGAAAATCGATGAGCGAAGCATTTGACCGAGCTAAACTTTATCGTATACGCGAGGCTAAATTTTTGTACGCGCGTGCCTCCATTCGGACAGAGTAGGCAGAGCGAACTGCGCCTCGAACTGCGCCGCAGCCTTCCCGTATTTACATAAGCCCAACAGTGAGGGAGAGAGTGCTCCGAGTCTGTAACTCGACACCATCCAGATATCGGCTTGTCTAGATATATATTTAATAGCGTTTACAGAAGCAAAGAAAAAGCATTGTTCGATGCCTGATTTCGGCTCTCGTGAAATGACTTTTTTTAAGTGAATCAGCTGTGTTTGCCCGCGAAAGCTGCACTTGGAGGTCTTGGGAGCTATCGATTCTAATGAATCATGCGAAAGACTACAAGTGCCCACTCGCGTACTTTTTGATTTAGCAGTGCGAGGCACAAGAATAAGAATCCTAAAACGAGAGCGCGCGGAATTGTCGAGCCAGACAACCTCAGAAACGGCTAATTGCCATTGATATTAATGGCTCTATTATGTAACTTGAGCTCGCATGCGAGACAAGATGCTGCTGCTGCTGCGAGAGGGTAACTCTGTGAAAATGTGCATTATCGCGCCTGAAACGAGGCGGATTGATTTATTGAAATTCCTCTGTAAAGAATAGAAAATTATTGGGCCGCAGAGTCGGCGAGCAGCCAGGGCTTTTTATCAGATGAGAAAGCAGCAGAAGGAGAAGAAAAGAGGAGCAGCGGTTCCGAGTAAGAGAAGCTTGTTGGCAGAAAAAATGCGGTACGCGCGATGTATGAAAAGGAGTAGGCTGCGTTCCGGGAAGGCGTGCATGAATGAAAGGAGCCCTCTCTCCGAGCCGAGGGATTGTTCCTTTTGCTCTCCCTCTCTCTCTCTCTCTCTCTCGCTCACTCGCGAAAAGAAGCCGAGCAGCCTTGTGGAGAATGGCAGTGATTGTGCGGAAGGCGGGCACCTTCGCGTCTGGCGACCCTTGACAGCGGCCGCTCCCTCTGACAAGGGCCCTAAAATGGCCGGGACTCTGGTTAGACACTTGGCAGCGGCCAGGGAGGGGGTAAGCGCCACCCTTGGCTTTTCTCGAGGGCCATCCCATAGAGTCAATATTGGCGCAGCCATTCCCTGTCAAGCCCGGCTCCCTTCTTCCGAGCGAGCGGGGAGCCGCCCCCCGAAGCACCCTCTACTCTACTCTACTCTACTCTACTCTACTCTACTTGCCCAGCTGGCCTGCCCTCCCTGCCCTTCTACTCCCCAAAGCCCAAGAAAATTCTTTGCCCTCTTCTCTGCCTCTTCTCTGCCTCGCTTGCATCGCATCGCCATAACAATAACAAAAGGATTACAGCTTCCACGTAGAAAACTTATCTCTTTTGAGCGACAAACGCCTCGTACACGTCACGGCGGATGTTTATTATTTTCGAAAAAGATTCGACAGTCGGGATTTTATTACAGCGCTGAGATAAGGGCCTCTGCAGGCTCCGGAGCAATAAAGAATCCGTTAAATTTCCGCGATAAAGACAGTTTAATAGACTTTAGATTTAAACTCGATATGGAGGGAGAAAAAAAAAAGAGAATTGGAGTGAAACGAACCCCTCTTGCCGGATGTCTATATAGATACATTAGCAACGTTTTGTTTGCGATGGAGGGGGACGAGATCGAAAGCATTGCCGCGATCCCGGAGAACTAGCTAAAAGCTTCTAGCCAAGAATCGATCGGCGCAATTTTTTCCATTTTCCAAGAAGAAACGGGAGTGATTTACCTTATCGTTCTTTGCATCGTAAGAAGCTCGTAAGCGCGGAGAATATTATACCGAGAAAGGCCTCACGCATTTTTCTGCTTACGATACGTAACTCCTTATAAAGCCGGCCACGTTCCCTTAATGTACACAAGTCGCATTAGCGAGAAAATGCGGGGCAGCATTAATTTCGCGCGTGGCGGCAGCGATAAGAAAAAGATGCTGAAGGCGCTTTGGCTCGATGGCGCGGCAGTTTTGTCCTCGGCTTCAAGCTTATCAAGCCGTCTTGAGAGAAAGGTAAACAATAAACGGCCGACGGCGGCGGCGTCATCTGAAAAAGAACGTGACCGCCGGCGCTATTTAGAGACGGAATTTTTTTCCTACATTCTCTTCGGCTGAGAATGAGCATAGTTGCCGAGCAGCGGCGGGTACGCGCCTGCACAGATAACGTATGCTCTCTGTTAGTCTGTTTTCTCGGCGAAAACGCCCATCGCAACGCCCCCCCGGCTCCCGACTCCCGGGGGCCCTGCTCTCCGAGTCTCATTTTCTACGAATAAATAGTCGGCCGATCGCCGAAGCCATCGAGCTTAAATAAAAGAGCGCGGGGACACGGCCGGGCTCGCGGGCCGCAAGCTGCAACAAAAGAAAGCGGAGGAGGGAGAGTGATTCTGCGAGCGTCGCGCGCGCTGTCTATGGGAATACGCAAAGAATACAGAACAGAAGCCATAAAGAAATTCGATACTTGTTCCCCGTGGCGTGACCGCTCGGAGCGCGGTGCTTCCCACTTCCTCTCTCTCTCTGGCGACGCAATTTTTCGGATCTGCTCGATCATTACGCAAGCCTCCCTCGAATTGAAAGCAACGATTCCGAGATTAGGAAAAGTGTGCCGGCCGCGTCGTCGTGGGAGAGACGTCAGGAGCTTAACAGGCTGACTCGCTCGCTGGCTGGCTGCGCGTCTAAAAGCGGATCTGGAGCAACGACCTTCGGAGAACAACACGAATCGCTTTCGGTTCGTTCGCTCGTTCGCTCGTTCGCTCGTTCGCTCGTTCGCTCGTTCGCTCGCTCGCTCGCTCGCTCGGGATGGGAAGTCAGCTTTTTGTTTGTTTGGGAGGAGAGGGTTTGTTTGCGCTCGGCCGCGGGTCTGTTTGTCGTTTGGCTTACTTGTGCTCGGAGGCCCGGTCGCGCTGCCGGCGGTTCTTGAACCAGTTGCTGACCTGCGTCGTGGTGAGGCCGGTCGTCTCGGCGAGGTCCTGCTTCTCGCGCGGCGACGGGTACGGGTTCGTCTCGTACCACTTGCGCAGCACCAGCCTCGACTTCTCCTTGAAGCAGTAGGAGGTCTCCTCGCCGTCCCAGATGGTCCTGGGCAGCGGGAACTTGCGCCTGACGCGGTACTTGCCTGCAACGAACCGAGACCAGTTGGGTTAGTCGGCGCTCTACTCGACTCGCGCTATTCCCACTGCAGACCGACCTACGGCGCCGAGCGGCCTGCCGCGCAGCCTCTCCGCCTCGATGTAGTGGGCCTTCAGCCAGAGCATCTGCAGCTTCGTGTGGTTCTGCGGGCTGAAGGTGTTGCTCTCGAGGATCTGGTAGAGCTCCTTGAACTTGCCGTGGTGGAAGGCGACGACCGCCTGCGCCTTGAGCACGCTCTCGTTCTTCCGGAGGCGCGCGCACTCGGGCAGCGACCAGAGGAACCGCGTCAGCCTGTCGACGCTGCCCGCCTGCTGCAGCACCTGCACATTCGACACCATCGTCTTCATAGACGATAGACAGGGGGGGCACACTGTTAGTCGCCAGCCACAACTCATCCCCCGCTCTCCTCTTAATCTAGTCTATCTTGTACTTTCAGCTCATCGCCCGATAACCCCAAGCCCTAATCGTACAAGACGACCGTCTCCCAAGCCAAGCGGCCACTACCTGCTCCCGCCTAACCTTTCAAGTAGCATCCGCCTGCCGAGGACGAGGGAGCCAACTTTAAAAAGTTTAGTCCTGCACACACGGCAAACCGGCAAGCGGCAAACAACACCCTCACCGACGGACCGCCGCAAGGCTCGACAGCTTTGCCACTTGCCAGCTCGTTTTATGGACAGCCTACTTTATAACGAGCATTACATAAACTACAATAGAAGCGAGAAGCGCACACTCTATCAACACATCGTGCATTCGGACGTTAAAAAATTAGCGCAATTTCAGAAATTTCCTCTTGCATAATCAAGTGCGTTAATTGACTCGGCGAGTAGCGTTTAGAGCATCGGAAGAAAGACAAGTAATTAGTGCAAGTAAGAGGGTAATAAGTGACGGTACCTCGCAGACGCAGGCGACCTGCTCCTGGCTGAAGCCGAAGCTCGAGACCTGCCCGTTGCCGGGCTGCGCTTGGACGACCGAGCCCGGCGGGCTGCCCTGCGGACTGTAGCTCGCGTGGCCCGCGTACGGACCCTCCAACGGCTGCGGACTGTACTCGGCCTGCTGCTGCTGCTGCTGCTGCTGCTGCGGCTGATGCTGCTGCTGCTGCGCCGGCGGCGGAGGCTGCGCCTGGGCCTGCGGCACGACCTCCCGGCCCGGCTGGCAGGACGCGGCCCGCACCGCGGAAGCGCCGGCTCCCCCGTAGGCCATCATCACCTCATTGCCCGGCGCCGCCACTCCGCTGCGCCTCGCCTATTTTTAGCCGAGCGTGGAAAGTGCCCGCGAGCCGATTCTCGCCTTACGCCTCTCTAATCGCCTTTGCTCTCGCTGCCGCTGCCGCTGCTCCTGCTGCCTGCTTATTATCCGCTTAGCTGCGCGGCCACCCCGCGAAAAACAATCGCACTTGCCCGTCGAGGCCGCCGTAAAAATCGCGCCTGCTCGGCAGCTTCTCGTGTTTCTCCTTAGCCGTAGCGAGCAGAGCCGCGGCCGCTGCCGCCGCCACCACCGCCGCCGCCGCCGCCGCCGCCGTCGGCCTTGCTATTTATAGCGGCGGGCGCGCCTAATTTTAGAAGAGCCAGAGCCAAGCTGACTAACGGCGACTTCCTTCCTCGGCTCTGCTCCGCGGATGCGCTCTCTGCTCTCGGGGGCAGCTCGGCTTTTGCGCACTCGCTCGACTCGCTCGGGACTCGCTCTGCTCGCGCCAAGGGCATCGGCGCCGCGGCTGCTGCACGAACTGGCACTCGGGCGCGCGCTCCGAGTAGACTGAGCCGCCGCTCTCGCTAGACGGTAAACGCCGCTCCCCGGCCGGCCGCCGATTGGTCGGGGGCGGAGCCGCGCCGGGGGAGGGGCCGCGCGGCCGCCCCATTGGCGTCGGGGCCCCGCGCCGCCCAGCCCGGGGAAAGGGAGGCTGCTGCTTTTCCCGCCGCTTTTTTCTCCCCGGCGGAAAAGCCTTTTTCGCGAATTTTCCCGAATTTTCGCCGCCGAGGGAAGCGCAATTAGGCCGAGAGATATCGTATTCGGGCCTCGCGCGCGCTAATGAATAAGAAAAATGAAGAGAGCCGGAGCGCTCGTATTATATTATTATACATATAGGAAACTCTTTCGGCTCGCAAACACGTGTGCGAGCACTGCGAGCGCTCCTGACAGCCGGCCGTCCCGCGTCAATCAAGCGCGCTGAACAAACGAGGCCCTTGTCTTGTCCCCGAGACAGCCTCGTCCCTATGTACTTAGGCCGACTTCCAGGCAAAAGTCGCCGCCCGGAGCCGCTTCCGCCGTCTGCCAGGAATCTGGGAAAACAGGAAAATTCGGCAACCCACGTGCCGACTGTTTTTAAAGAAAATATCGAGCTCTCCGCTCGCGATGCCGAATTGTTCATTAGGCGGGGGAATGCTAAGCAGCCGCGCAACAGTCGCTGCGCCAAAGCACAATGCACCCCCCGGAGTTTATTACAACCTGGAGCAGACAATTGCGGAGCGCTCTACGATTATGTGCGGATCCGAACGAGCTGGCTTTGTGTAAAGGTGGGCCACTTTTTCACGTCAACATGTCCTCGGAGCGCCGAGGCGGACAATGGAAAAGTCGACGAGTCGCCGGCTTAGAAAAGCGCCCCTCTCCAGCCAGAGAGAGCCGAGAGCAAATAGTTTAACGAAAAATATTCGCCAGCCGCAAGTGAGCTGTAGCTGTCGCTTTTGAAAAAAGCGCCGGGGGCTCGGGCCAAGTGAGCAGCAACATTCCCATGTAAAAAGGGCCAACTACGCGGGGACCCCATACGGCGCACTCTCAATGCCCTTGTAATTGCTGCTCTATACGGATGACGGAAGGAAGAAACGCGCTCGTAAATTCCGACTGTCGCCTGCTTTTTCAAAGCCCAATGCTTTTTCACCTCGACCGAGGACACAAACTATTTTTCATTACTTTTTTTCGTTATACTTTAATAAAACCAACGATTGACAACGATTTTCTCATTTCCGCATTTGCTGATTGTCGATTCATTGGGAGGAGACTCACTTCTATTATTTTTCTTTCTTTTTCGAGTCCTGCTTTTTCGAAGCGCTTTCCTTTTTTCTTTTATTTTTCAGCTCAGCTTCGTTAGTGCACCTTGCTATTTCTTCCAATTCCTTTCTCAATATTTCCTCCCTATTCTTCGGATCGTTTTTATCAAGTTTTTCATCCGTATTTGCGATTTGGCCGGATCTCATGGCTCGAACTGATGGCACCGCGAACGATTTCACAGCCTCTAAAATAATAATAGTAATACGATTGAAAAAACGGATCAATCTTCATCGAGGGAAAAGCTAATAAGATGCAAGCTGCATTAAACTGACTCAAGTCGAGAGGAGCATTTTTCCTGATCAAAGTGGATCTTGCTTCTGATTTCTTGCTACTGTATTCTGCATAAACGGGGCTACTTTCTAGTTCGATTGTTGGTTCCGAACTCTTCTCGATGTCGGGAAGCACCTGAACCTTCCAGTCGTCGCTTGAATTGAATTTTTTTGCCGCCTTGTTGGGATTGAAGACGGTCTTACCGGGAAGCAACTTGGCCTTTTTCTCCTTTTTTCTACTGAAATCAACAGAAATTATGCTCTTCCATTCTTATTATATAAGTATTCAGGCATTGCGAGCTATTAATTTACTTTTTTGAAGTGAGCTTTTTGCTGTTAAAAGTCGAACGATGAAATTCGGCACTTTGTATTCTTGAAACGGCTGACAAGAGCTGGTTACCCCCTAGCGTATCTACAAAAAGACGCCCTTTTCGATGTCTTGAGAAGCTTCTGCAGCTCCGACTGAACTGGCAGATCGAGCTATGCGTCGACATAATCGTTCGTTCGTAGCTCAAAGAGTTCAACTTTTCGCTCGAAGCTTTGGCCAGACATAAAGAACAATCCGCCCGATTACAAGGACCTTCTGGTCCTTCCGTTAAACAGCGCGAATCAAACTTGGAATCCTAATAAATAAGCAGCTGATTTATTTTATTTTACTATATCGTGTTATTTTAGTAGCTGCAGCTTTGATATTGTACCTCCGGGCACTGCGACGAATTAAGCCAGGAAAGTTCAGGCGGCAGTGAATTTAACGGCGGAGCTTTGCAAATTATTTGCTCCTTCCAGTCAGATTTTTCCAGCAAAAGTTCCTTTAGACTTGGCTTAAAAATCCCTTCGTTTAGAATAGAGATGTTTGCCCTAAGCGTATCATCGTCGTTGAGAGGAGCGAATTTTTTTCTCTTATAATTTTTAGTTTCAAATTCTTTGGCTCTCGCGGTGCTGCTCAGATACAGTAGATTCCAGAAGCGCTGTCGTTGTTGGTTTGTGTGCAGTTCAGCCGTTGGAAAACTCTAATAATTTCGAGAACGAGAAAATGACAGAAATAGAGAGAGAGAGAGAGAGAGAGAAAGAGAGAGAGAGAGAGAAAGAGAGAGAGAGAGAGAGAAAGAGAGAGAGAGAGAGAGAACGAAAACATTATTAAACTGTATAACGGTTTTCTAAATTGCTGCTGATGTCAATTACCAAATGTGACCGCGCGGTTAAAGCTCGCCTAATGAGTTGAGCTAAGAAAGGCCGAGCCATTTTCAACTTTTATACTTGAAATTTTGTTCGCTGTCCATGTAATATTTACTTTATTTTTAGACAGGTACTTAAAATAACATAAAATTTAGGTTAGTTTAAAGTTTCATACTCGCCAATGGACGTGAAATTGATGATTGAACACGTTGTAGTTGACTGTCAAAGTGTCAAAAGACAACTTCATTTAGCTGAATTTCGCAAATAGTACTTGGTTTATTGTTTATGTTGGTTCGATCGTTTGAATATCGCGTAAAATTTTCGTACGTAAGGATTTAGTAAATATGTAAATAGACGTAAAGAAAAGGAGAGAAAGCGGCACTTGAGGCAGAAAATACTCGAAAGAGAGAAGAGTTGTGCAGCTGGCAGACAGGGAGAGAGAGAGAGTCACTCATCAGAACGAAGAGGCGCGTGCTCCTCTGTTCTGTATGTAGAGCTAAAACTCGTCAGGGCAAGGCAGATCGATGCGTCCATGGAAACGACGAGCCAATGCCGAAAGAGAACGCTATATAATTCCTCTTTTTCGCTCGTTTTTCCATCTACCTCATAGAACTAGCTTCTTCCTTTAACTCGAGAAAAAAGAAAGGAGCCTACTCTTCTCTATTAGACTAGTAGTAAAATGAGCAGTTTTAGGGAAATAGCTTTCTTTACTCGTGATATCGAATGGCCGGGGATCGATCGGATTGGGCCCTCGTTAATTAATCGGCGCTGCAATTAACCGGACGGCCCGGGATAGGCATAGGAGAGCATTTGTCTGTGTTGTATCTTTGGCGTCTGCCGAAACGGCCGATGGGCGTAGTTTTGCGGTAAGCCGATATGTTTGTATTGTGGCATGCGAGCACGCACGCGCAGAGACGAATATCCCATTGTGCCGAGCTCTTCTCTCTCACCTTTATTTTCGCCCAATCGCTCAAATTTTTCTTCGACGACTCAATCGCAAAGCGCAAAAGAACGAGGATAGAGCCTGCCGGTGTAGTGTTTCCCCCGCCGCTTCCTCAACGCCATCCCCTTATCTTTCTTAATTAATTTCAGCCCGAGTGCAGGCCGCTTCCGTCGCTGCTTTTTTACCCAGTTTCTGGTTGTTTTTACTCCCTCGACTAAAAACACCTCTTTTACTACTCCTTTATTACGTCGCATTAAATATATACATAGAGACTGCAGAAATATATAACGACCAAGCAATAAGTGTGATGGATCAGCTGCACAAAGTGTCGCTCGGTATTTGTATCTCGTAAAGCTTCTAGCCGCGAAGAGAATAAGCCACAAATAGGTTTAGAAGGGAATTGAAAAAGGCGCAAGCGACTCTCTCGGGACGCTCAATTTGCAAGGGGGAGAATAGCATCTATATAGGTTGCTATATAGGTTTTGAAGGATACACGGGCTGACGCCTTGCGAGCGGAAACTCCCTGGACCGCAAAGCCCCGCGGGACGTCTTTCATTCTTGGCGGGGCGATAACGATGCGACTGCCTGCTGCTGCCAACAGCCTCAACTGTTGAATGTCAAGCTGCTTCCGAAGATTTGCCAGCTACTCGCTTTCACACGCCTCCCGGTCAACTCTTTTCAACTGATCATAGGTACATATACATAGATCTGATGATCTTGGAGTTTGTGTGCCGGGCCAAGATAAATATAAAAAGCAAATTAAAAAATGGTGAAATTCTGCGGGAAGGCCGCGTACACGCATTAGCGTCAAATCATAAAGATAACGATACAAATCTCTCCTGTTTAATCCCGGCTTGCTGCCCGCAGCGAGAACGTAAATTGCCGATTTGCTAATCGTGAATTTCGCTATTTTACAATCGTCTTTTAGCCCCGCTCGAAAAAAGTGTACAAGCCTGTCTCGAAAAAAAGCGAAGCCGAAGCCGAAGCCGAACCGCAGGAGAGAGGAGAGCCACGCGGTCTGCCGGTCCTTCGGTTATGTACGAGAGGACGCTTGTCGATCGGCGTCGCGCGCCCGGCTTATCTCGGCAGAGAAATCTCGGAATTCGGATTCGGGATTGCAGCCTTATCTGCGGATTCCATCGTAATTGCTTATCTACGAGGTGTACTTTTGTCGTCCGCGGCTCGCGCGACAATGCCGTGCGGCCATAATTTCTTCGACAGGCAAAGACAGGTGATTTATATCAAGTCAGTTTAACGAGGCTCAATGTCCATTAAAATTCTATAGTTTTTTCCTACTTAGGCTCTTGTAATTGATTTGGCTAATTTGGGAAACAAGCGAGCCTCGGAGATGCTGGGCCCGATTTCGGCTGGAAAAAGTGAGCTAGCGCTCTCGGAGAAATTGAGCGATCTCGGCTGCAGACGGGGCCGGCCGGGGCTGGGGTGCGAACAAGCTTAATGCGGGAGAGGTTAGAGAATAATTCTCCCCCGGGAGCGTTCTGTAATAAAGCTTCGAGAGCCAGCGGACAATGCCGAGGATGCTGGCCCGTACGTCTTTCTGTGGATCGGATTACTCTATCGGCTCGCGAGTATTTCGTGGAGGCCAACTCTGCTGCGCGGAGGACCACACACGGAGCACCTCTTCCCGCTTCTGTCCCTCTCGCTCCTTCGCCGAACCTGTCCGATCGCCTCGAAATCAACGACCCTAGTATCCTCAAATTTTCACTTTTCCACAGCATTCGCAGCCCGCTAATTAATCGATCATTTATTCCAATGGCTTCCTAGAAATCCATCATTTTCACTCGGCTCACTTGTAAGGTTTGCTGTTCGGTAAAAGCGGTTATTCAGTCAGTTATTCCCTTATTACTTACCATCATCAATTTAATTAAAGGGAGGAAAAAAAGGTGCGAGATGATAAATACTGGCGCACCGGCCGCTGCGCCGATCGAGGCGTGAAAAATAAAGCTTTAAAAATAATCTTACAGATGCATCGTGAAGAGAAGTAGGCGCCAAGCCAAGAAAGAATTATGAATACTAAATATCCGCTTGGTTTATCGGCTCGCGGAGATCGGGGATTTCGGTGGATGCTGCCGCGCGCGATGTGGGCGGGCCCGAGGCTATTGGCTCCAGTGCAGAAAGAACGGATTTTCAAGCTAGGGCGTATAATCCGTCTGCCTGCCTGCCAGCCGATTAAAATCGATTAGCGCTCGCGCTTTTTCGCCGAGATAAGACTACTTACGCACTGCTGATCTACTTAGCGCAAAAAAAGCAAAGAGCGAAAAGAAAGGACGATAATCGAGAAGCCGGCCCCGGCACATATAGCTGCAGCAGCAGAGCGTGCAGAGTGTATAGAATGAGCGAACGGGGTAATTCAACACCGGAAGTGTCTTGAGCGTGACGCCACCCTGAAGGTGCAGAGCGCAGGGGATCGGGAGGGAACCGGCTCCGCTCCGCTCGGCTCCGCTCGGCTCCGCTCCGCTCTGCTCCGCTCAGCTCCGAGGTAGAAAAGCTAGCCCGAGTTTTCGGCCGGTTTCGCCAAATTTCCGGGCTGATTACGAATTTCGAGGGTGCTCGGGGAAAGGACTCGGCTGATGCTGCCGGTGGGCAGACGCGCCGCGAGCGGGCGCGCGCGCGCAGGAAGATGAGGTCGCGGCCGGTAACCCGACACCCGGACCGCGGCGAGGTAACCCGAGAGGAGCGCGCTGCCCCTCCCCCCGCCCCTACCTGGCTGCTCGATCCAGCCCCCGCCGCCGCCGCCGCCGCCGCCGCCGCCGAGCAAATTTGAGAAAAAGCAGCCTAGAGCAGCCGCGACACCGGAGGAGGACTCAATTACCGACAATTTACGGCTCGCTAGCTGCAATATTTAGGACGGAGCCGCGATGCGTAACGAGCGTTCGGGGGCGAGTCGGCTGGGCGGGGGAGGCAGCTGCACCTGTTAAAATTAATTGCTTTTGTCCGTTGATTTAATGGGCACGTGGCGGAAAATAAATGAGAGTGGAAATTTTAAGCATCGAAAGCCGAGGGCCGCCAGGTATAGCCTCGGAGTATTAGCCCCTGTATAATCGATATTCGCGCGCGAGGGGCGCTACGCCCGCGCCGGCGGCCTTTTGAGTTTGGATCCGCGCGCGAAAAGATGAGCAGGCAGCCAGCTCGGATCTCGTTATCGCCGGCCGGCATCGTATCGGCCGCCACGTGTTGATCCGGCCGCGGCACGTGCTCCCCGCCAACAAAGGCCCTCTCAAAAAACATTCGCTAATGTTGCCGAGCTTTCTGAGTTTAGCCCGGATAATGGGGATTTTGAAACCGAAGCTGCCTCGAGATTATTGTTTTGCTCTATGCGTCAGCGGGAGTCCGGCACGCGCCCCTCGTTATCCTGTCCCGGCGAATTAGTCCAATTTCAGCTTTGGGGGAATCACTCGGCATCGGTTGTGTCACCTAGCAGCAGCGGCAGCATCAGCAGCATCAGCAGCAGCAGCAGCAGCAGCAGCAGCAGCGACGGCCCTGCGGTTGGCCTCGCTCACTTGACTCGCGGAAAAGAATATCGCTCCATCTGCGGTGGGACCGCAGCGACTTTGCGCGACTTGTCTCACGCGATGGGATCGTGCGCAGTTGCTTAAAAACACTTGCGGACATCTGCGCAAAGACGCAGCTAGCGCGCGCCTCTTTTCAAGGGGTTAATAGAAAATTTATTGCCAGAGGAGAGGCTCGGGTGGGACTCTCTAAGTACCGTATATCCCGAGTCGCGCCTCGTGAATTTTCCCTCCTGTGCCTGTCCTGACGGCGCGATGCGATCTCCCTCTCTCTCTCTCTCTCTCTCTCTCTCATGAGGCCCGAGGAGTCGAGGAGTCGAGGAAGAAGAAACAAGAGAGAGAGGGCCAGAAAGAACAAGTTACACCCTATAAATACGCCCGAGTAATTGATTCAGTAATAACTAACTCAAGCTCGAGCCAGAGTCCAGAGTCCAGAGTCCGAGCTCCTCGCATGCACGAAGCAACTTTATGCGTTCCACGTCATTTCGTTCCCTTCCTTCCTTCCTTCCTTCCTTCCTTTCTTTCTTCCCTTACCCGTCTCGCTCGCTCGCTCCTTTTCCTTTTAGCTTCGCTCCTCTATTAAACTTTGAATTTAAGCAATAACTCTAGAAAAATGACTAGCTTAATGAATGAATTTCGGGCGGCTCGGCGGCATTACCGTCTCCCGGGACGTTTATCGTTTATCTCGCCACCTCGTTATCTCGTCCCGCATCTCTACCCTTCTCCCGTTCCCATCTCCATCGGATAGCCATAAATATGCATGCCGGTAATAGCACTGGCTCGTGCGGGCTTAAACTCGTACATAAGCGCGCAAACGCCCTTTTTTGTCGCGCAACGCGCAACCAAAACAATAACTCACGCCCACCGCGCTACTCTTACCTTCTATTCGCCTTTTCTCTAATTACTCTTGCATAGACACTTGAGTATTTACGAGCAAAACACTTTAATAGCCAAGAGCGCGCTAATTCTCCTCGCAATAGCAAGCTATAAAAAGGCGTGGTTCCGGCGCTCCTCGTCTTCCCCATTACAAATACATCCGCTCGCACCGCCGCCGCCGCCGCCGCCACTGCCGTTATCGATTTTCTCTACGTCGACCTTTTATTATTATTTAGCAGCTTTTTACATTGTTTTTGCATCGAAAAGCGATTACACTCTTTTTGGGGCCGCTCGTAAACTATAAATTTGACCGAATATCGAGCGGCTTCCAAATTACGCCGCTCTTAAATGAAAAGCCTTAAAAATTGCAGGCGGGCCGAAAAAATAATTGGGCCTGCATTCCGCGCGCAAAAGTATACACACATAAATAAGACGATTATCCCAAGTGCCGATAATCTGCATGTAAATGAGCTATGCGACGTTTGGAATTGTGGATGGCCCCGCAGCTGAAAAGAGGAAAGAAGATGAGGAAGGAGAGCGCGCAGTAAAAAAGGAGCGAGTCGAGACTGAGAGCCGGCCGGCCGGCCGGCCGGCACACGCGGGAGGTGCCGCGTCGAGGTAGGTGTTAAAACACGGTAATTAACAACGGGCCAGAGAGCGACCACCTCCAGCTGCTACCAAGCGGAGATTTACTGCCAAATGCCCGTGTATTTATGGAGTGGCCCAAGCCTGCCTCCAGAATGTAGAGTCTTAAGCAGGCATCGATCTTTCTCGCGCTGATTCTTCATTAAAGTTCCGTTCTAGCTCGCGAGCTATTCACCTCACCCCCCGCGCTCATAAACAAAGGCCAATTGATTCTCCGACAAGTTCTACCGGCCAGCCAAGCCAAGCTTTTCCTACTCGAGCGGCTTTTAATTAACCGGCCTTCATCAACCGCGTCCAATTTATATTTCATTCGCGAGCGCGAGAAAATCAGCCGAGATTACAAAGTGTGAATATGATAATCAGTGCACAGTCAATTTTAAGCACGTGCTAGAAATAACGATAATAGTGAATTTCGTAATTTAAGAAAGTATTTCGTAAGTGGACTCTGCACCGATATGGGAAAAAATCGTTGCCCGGCGCACTTAATGCCGCGCCGGAGCCTCGCGCGCGCAGCCTATCATTACGGGCCGCGGCCGATCTTGTGGGAAAGCCGAGAGCCAAACCAAACGCAAAAATGATCAGCAGCTGACGCTCCGCAAAAATGACATTCGCTAAAAAGCACGAGCCAAGAGCCAAGTCTTTGCGGCTCTTAAAATTCACTCAGCTCGAATCATCAATTATTTCATCTCGATCGACCATCTCACGGGCAGCCTAGTTTAGCTCGTAATAAATTCGGGCGATCGCCCCCCTGGCTACGAGCTGCGCATTATAAAATAATAATTTCCGCGAGACTACCTCACCTCTTTGACGTAACGCGCCATAAATTAAGGGCCCGTTTTCTTCACTCTTTTAGCCGAGCGTCCATCATCGAATTTACGAACGCGCGTGCGAGATGATGACCGTCTTTAAGCATGCCTCGATTTACAAGCAACGCAGCTGAAAGGACCGAAAATAATAGTTGAACCAGTGAAAATCCATCTCCGGGAGGGAGAGATCATCTGAGAAAATAGAAGCGAGAGAGAGGCAAAAAAGATCGGCCAGTGAGATTTCACGGGGTATCGTCGATAAATCCGTTGTCCGTGCGTTGCGAGCGCCGCGGACAAATAACGACAAGCCTCATTACTATAAACACGTCTCGAGTCTCGAGTCTCGAGCTCGAGCTCGAGTCTCTCGTCCCTTCCCTCTGCTATGCGTGCTGTATACTCCAGGCGTATATAGTCTGCATGCAGGCTCGCGCGCACGAGATGAGTCTTCTCCCCTTTATCGGTTATCCCTTTTAGCTTTCCTTTTAACTTTATTCCTTTCTGCTTATTCTCCGTACGCGCGGGCCGCTTCGAGCCTTATTTAAAGGCCGATTCCCGCGGGCCTAATCGCACCTTCGAAAAGCCCCGCCAGCTTTCTTCTACTTGTAAATAGGGATGACTTATATGTATAGGGAGAGCCAAAGAGCTCTGCAGACCGGAGCTGGCTAGCACCGCTGACAATCCTAAATTAAAATCGATGACTGCGAATTATTTTTCGAGACTAAATAAACAGGCGCAGTTGGTTTTCAAAATTGAATGTCAGCCGTAAATTTGAACGCGCCGCGTGGGGGAACGTTAACGCGCGCTGCACTCTCCTTTTCTGCGCGCCGCGATAAATCAGTCGTAATAAAAAAACTTTTTCACTTTTTCGAGAGCTGCTCGGGAAAGAAAGCTGTAAGCTGCAGACTCGCTCGCCGACGATTGATTAGCGGAAAACGGTTATAGCCTGCATTGTGCGCGCAGCTCTGCTAAATTAAAAGAGGGAAGCTCTACGCGAGCGCGCCTCGGAGCGCGCGCACCTGCCAAATTATATCTCCCACCAACAATAGCTGCTAGCTCATTTCATTCCACCATCGGCAAAGACTTTCTTTCGCATCCTTTCGTCCTTTCGTCGATGCCCCGCAAAACGAGCGAACAAGGAGGAGGAGAAGCAGCAAGACTGTAGTTAGCGCCTATTAATATCATCGATCAGGGATCGATACTTGCGAGGCGTCATAATGATACGCTTCGCTCGAGAAGAGCGGAATACAACCTCTTCCCTCCAGAAGGCTGCCGACGCGATGCAACCAACGGGCACGTACGAATAATAACATGCTATTAATATATTGCCAAGTTCCCTATCTCACTCTTCAGCTTCAACTTCTCTTCTCCAGATTGAAATGCGCTTTTTGCGAGCGAAAGCCCCGCCGATAACCGTGCTTTGCAATAATAAAGAAAGACCAATAATAGATAATACCTGCTTCAGATTATATATGGCGAATAATGTGCCCCGAAGAAATTAATCTATCTTACCTCCCTCCTGCACTCGATCTACTCCTAACCGTTTACCTTTAATTATCTAATTTATTACAACAATTTATAACAAAGCAAAAAAAAAACAGTAGCAATTAAAGAAATAATTTAATCTTCTATCTGGTTAAGCGTTTGAAAATCTAGGGATTTTCACGATCCCGCTAACATAAGTATATTCAACATAAAACACCAGAAATATCTATAGATTTAGAAATTAAGATCATCGGTCAGAATTATCAAGATAAAGAAGAGCTCGCGAAAATTTCTCTTCTTTTTTCGTGAGCCATTCTTTTTTATGCATATAAATTTAGTTGTCTTCAATTAAAGAGCTCCTTGTTCTATATACTGCTGCAGCCTGTAGCCTGTAGCTGCTGATACGATGACATTATTGTACACAAGTAATGTTGACTAAAACCGCAAGCAGCAGACGATGTCGCCACTTCTCAGGACCTCAGGAGACCCTCCAAGCGTTATATAGCTTCTCCATCTCTCTCTCGTTTTCGGTACTTGAACGAACGCATGTATATGTATATTGTATACATATAATAGAGTCAGCACAGTGCAGAGTTTCCACTGCATCACAAGAGAAAAATAATAAACAAAAGGAGGCTCGAGTGAGCGAGCAATAGGGAAAGAGAGAGGGTGAGACTAGAGTACTGCTAGCACACAGGCCTCCTTTTCTAAAGATACGATGCGACGACAAGGAATCGGCAGTACTGCTACCCATCTTTTCGGCGGCGGCGTCCTCCACTAGGAATCTATCTATCGACTGACAGAGACGGAGGGAATAAAGAGAGGCGCATACCTACATATTTATTTGTTATCGCTCTGCTGGAAACTGAGAGTGAAAACGATACCTTTATACAAACTGAGTTGACAGAGAAAGACAAAAAGGTAAGAGCGTGTGTGCGTGTTTATGTTCGAGCAATACTCTTTTCTCAACTATGCACGCCAAGACTTTGAATCGTAGTCATTTGCCCTTTATTAGACTGTGATCCGTCGCTGTCTTGACAATCTTAAAAGAAAGAACCTCACTCTCCAGTGTAGGAAAGTTTCCAAGACGGGAAGAAAAATTTCCTCGGCGAGACGAAGCCGACCTAATTTAAGGTTAGGTTCGCGAGTGGACATTGTCCGGTAGACGTACAATATTGAGCCACCTTTAACTTTTTTATAAATTTACTTGTATTTCCTCGACAAACCAAGGGTTTTCTGGTCAAAATGCTCTTCTGCAATCAAATAAAAGGGATATAGACGGAGAACAAAATTCACTTAGCTGAGGATTAGCGTTTTTTAAAAGTTTAAGATTTTTAAAGATTTTCTCTGAGACGCGTGAATCCTTTTGCAGGCAGTTCCAAGATGAGCGAAGGTGCACCTTCAAGGACCAAGCGCAACGGCGCGAGAACCTTCAAAAATCCACCACAGCCTCACATGTGCATACGGGACTACCTAACGGTTATTATTTTTTTCTTTTTTATCACATTTATTTCTTAAACGGCTTATCAATCTTTTCTTCAATTTAGGGATCTACCCAACCCTGCTATATTAATGTCCTATCATGGGAGAAGGTTGACATGCCTGCCAATCCTAATCAGCCACTTCCATTGTACGGAGGAATGAAGTTAAACCCACCAAGGACAGAAGACAAGAACACCTGTGTGTTTGCTGTGATTGCCAACCCAGAAGTTCTCAAAGTTAGAGGGAAAAATTCAAAAGATCTAAATGTAAGCTTTGATATTGTCAATTATTTTACATGATATTTAACTTGAAAAATCATTTACTTATACTTTCTCCTCACTTTTCACAGGATCAATCGAGTTTGATTGAAGTGCTTTTGGATTTTGTGGAAACTATGAATAAAGGTGTAAAATTTAATCGTATTTACACTATTTTAAAGGATAGAGATATTACTGGTGAGTTGAAAGAAGTATGGATTGCTGTTCAGAATCAAAGAGATCGGGAAACATTGTCAAGTCAACAAGAAACTTGGATAGACGGTCAGCCACCTGCTCCTCAATATTCACAATCTTCTGATCAACAACAACAACAGCAGCAGCAGCAGCAGCAGCAGGTACAAGTGCACCAACAGCAGCAACAACAACAACAGCAGCAGCAGCAACAGATACAGCAATCGGTAGGGCAACAACAGCAACCACCGCCACAAATACAGCCTCCACAATCCATGCAACCGATACCTCCACAAGTACAGCAACAGCAACAATTGCAACAAAATCAACAACTGATGCAGAATTCGTACATGATGTCGCAACCTCCACAATATCAGCCTAGCTTAGTGTACAGTACAGTAAACGAGTGTTCAAATTATGATAGATATAATTATCAACAATCAAACCCAGTGCAAGTTCCAGCAACTCAAAATGACCAAGTATATCAAGCAAATCCTATGCTTGTTAGATCTTATAATAATACTGATAGAGCATTGATGGAACAAGATAGATATAATTATCGCGAACGTGGTAGAACCCTGCCTCAGCAGCCTAAACAACAACCTATAACTCCCCAACAGCAGCCTCCTCCTCCACAGCAAAACTGCCCTGCATATGCAGCCTCTCAATATCATTTTCAGCAACTACCTAGACAAATGGAGCCACAATATATCAACTCCAATTTAACTCCAAATTTTAATAACCAGGTAAAATTTTTTTAAATCTTTTAAAATTAATTGAAAAGAATGTAAGCTTTATTATTTTCTTTTATTTTTAATAAAATTTGAAATTGTTTTGAAAGAATTTTCTATTAAATAATTTATTATTTTGAATGTTACTCTGACATAATTATTTTATATTATAGCAAATAAATCCAGGTTTTCCAAGACAATATAAAGAATATATTATAATGCAATATCAGCAAATGACTTCAGCTATGAAACAGCGTCAAGTGGAGACTCAAATGCATGCAGAGGTTCATAGGATGCAGCAGCAACAACAACAAGAACAGATGCATGCTACGTCACCGCATATGCAACAGCCGGCACCGCAGTATCAGCCGTCTAGTGTGACCTTCGTTTCCGAGTCTCACACGAGTTCTGCAAAAAAAAATTTTTTATCAAATAGCCCGCAACATCTTACTGGTCCCCAAAAGACCAACAATACCGCCAAAAGAACAAACAGTTCTCCAACTCATTTAAAACCTGGATCTACATCGTTGAGCGGTGCCGGCACCGTTGTAACAACGTCGAAAGAAAATATTGAGACTTCAGCAAAGCCAAAATCTCCCGTTAAGGTAATAATTTTTGATAAATTTTTTTAAAATTAAGTTTAATATTTTATCGTTTTATACTTATTAAAATGCCAATTTTTTCAGCCTTTCTTAAAAAATGTCTATAATTCCGACTTAATTTTAAGAAATTATCGTTTTCAGGTTCTTCAAAGAGATTCAACCCTGCAAAACAAGCATAATGTTTCTCAGTCTTCTCCAGATAAAATTTCAAAGAATTTAGAGAGGCCTATTGAAGAAACTAACAAACCTTGTAACGTTCAAGTAACGGATCTAGATGAAGAGGAGACTAAAACAAGAGACGTTTCAGAAACGACAAACGAAGCTATTTCTAAAAAATCTGAAGCCTTAAATTACGCTGCCGCTTTAAAAGAACTAATAGAGTTCTCTGATAATTCAAGAGAAGCTAAGACTTCAGCTGTAGAAAATCCAATCCCATCGTCTTCCGAATCTCGTGTACAGGAAATAAAAGAAGTAAAACAGCAACACCATTATAATCAAAAACAAAGATCTATTAAAACAGTTTTAAAAAGAAACAAGTCTTGTGCTAACGATGTTAAGGTAAGACCTTCTTTGAATAACACATAAATCGCTTAACGTATATAATACTAAATTTGCGCATCGTAAAATTAACACTTTATTGCTTTATAAATCATTAGCATTTTTAAAAATGATGGATATTGCAGGTTTGGTCAAAAGAAACTAAAGGATTAAAGAATGGCGTCAGAAGTAATCTTGAACAAATGAATACAAGTGCGATCGAAAGACTTCATGAAAAATACATAGATGAAAATTCAAAGGGACTTCAATCTACAAATGACTCAAACACAAGTTCGGCCTGGAACACTCATGTAAAACAAAAACAATCCGATAGTCCTAAACGCACTCAATCTACCGTCAACAGCATTATTAAAAGTGTATTTAAGATACATCAAGGTAATAATGCTGTTGGAGATGAGATTGGAACAGGAAAGAAACAAAAAGCTAATGGACAAGTAAAATCCAATGTTAAAGGTGCCTCGAGTGAGCATGAAGAAAATATTCAAGGTATAAGTTAATTACCGAATTCAGACATAATAAATTTTGCCTTTTTGGATTTAGTACCTTATCTTTTGATATGCTAATAAAAAAATAATTATTTTAGGTTTCACTATTCTGAAAAAATCGGAAGCTGCTTCGACTGTGAATACATCGGAAGAAATAGTAAATGAAATCGCACAGCTATCAATTCAAGACTGCAAAGATACGACAGAAGTGAATGCCGTTCTTTCGTGATAAGCATAGTTTTAGCCAGTAATAAGAGAAACAAAACAAGTGTCTAACAGCCCGCTGATAATAACCGGAATAAGATCAGTGTATATAGATAAGTTTATTGATTAAGGAAAATAATTTAGACGATATTGAATTAGCTTTTTTGAAAAAGTAATGAAAAGAAAGCAGCGCTAAAAACACTTACGTACAGGGGATTGAAGCGACGATTTCACTATCCATAAAAGGCAGGAATGTTTAAACTGTCTTGAACCTGTTTGAATTAACAATTAATTTATAGGATTCGCTGGCGAGGCTGTGAAAATGATTTAAGATATTTCCTAAAAGGAAATAATAAAAATTAAAATGCAATAGATAAGCTTGAAAAGTGAAACAAAAAGAAGATGCAGAACAAAATGTTCCAAAAAATAAAACACAGTTTATAATGTTTTAAAAGGAAGGTGTATAAAATCAAGTACTCTTATGCGAAGAACTGATATTTACCTATTTTTTAAAACTAATGCGCTAGAAAAATTCTCATTGATTTCAATGTAATGAGAGTTGGCTCCACAGGGACGCCCTTTTACGTTCCTATGCTGAATACGCACTATGAATTATTAAACGCGATAGAGATAAAAAAAAACGATTTGACATTAAGATACACAAGCGATGAAATAATAGATTACGTAAATACTGCAAAGAAAAGGCAGAAATGAAAACACAAGTGTCAAAAAAATTGACAAATATTGAAAGATGGTAGTTCTTACAAAATCTCATACTCCTTTTTTGTATATTTATAGATGCCTATAGCTTATGAATATAAAGAAACAGTGCTGTAAAAATTTAAATAGTTTGTGAGATTAATTTTTGCCATTTTGATTCTCTTAAAATTAATCGAATTAGTTGTAACTAAATTAACTGAAGGTTTGTAGGTAAAAGATAAAGGCGAGATTTAGCGATATGTTCAAACTTCAAAAATATTCATTTTGATCTAAAAATAATGGAGCCCCAATTCGAATTGTAATTTTAGTCCAGAAAAAACATTCATTTGTCATAAAGTTGTACATTTAACCAAGTGATTCCTTAACAGTACCAAGAGCTGCAGTAATTAATATAGATAATGACTTCCCAGTGATGTTAAGAAAAACGACGAGCTATGTTTAAAATAGCTACATAGCTAAAGTAAAACGATAGTGTAAAATGATATAAATTGCGAAATGAAACTAAGAGCCAGCAATGCACTACGACATACATAATAAAGAAAGCAGATTCACGCAATTCACAGTACTCTTAGAAAGAGGAAACTTTGGTGCACTATGAAAAGCAAATCGGTAATTAAAAAAAAATCTATTTGCCAAAAAGTTTACAACTAGTGTTACGGGTGCTTATATATGAATATTTTGAAAACTACCCCTTTTCTCTCAATTCAAGGAGTGCAAATGCTATTCTGAATACTGAAAAATTGAAAAATCTTTTGTAGGAAACTTTTTTAGCAAATTCCTATTGAAACGTATAACTATTAGGTATTTGGCTATCAAAAAATTAATAATAAAATTTTTCTTTCTCTTGCATCGTTAAAAGATTAAGTAAGAACATTTTTAGATTAACAGAGTCTTCAAGTCAGAATTTCAATAAGTTTGCTATTGAATTTTTCTAAAAGACTTTATCGCCTAAAATAATGTCAATCTTTAAGATTTGACTCATACGTATTTTTTGCGATTTATCAATTTGCGTATGAATGCTCTGTGTAATTTCCATCGCTGCCATAATGTACGCGTGTATAAAATAGTAATAATTTACATAAATGAAAAGAAAGCGAAATTGATGTCATTTTTTGGGCAAAAAAAGTTTCGCTGATATAAAAAAATATATCGATGACACTTGTTCGAACGCATAACCATCGAGGTTCATAGAGTTTTAATGCTGTACAAAGTGCTTGAATCTTTGAAATTGTTAAAATTTTATTTTTTAACATCTACTTAAATAATTTTTAAAATTTATTCAAAACTTATGACTCTTTGGAATGTAATAGATATAGAAGAATATAAAATAATTTTGCCCGAAAAAGAATTGAAAATCGTGAAGCACTGTTAAGTGAATTGCCGATTTAAGAAAATGTTTAAATTCTTTAATTAACGCGATATCATTTTATAATATTGTTGTTGGATAGAGTTTTTCAAGTTTTTTTCAAAAAAGACTTTTAATAAATTAAAGAAAATTTATTTTAAAAATGATTTTTAAACGAACATATATTTTAAACTCAAGTTTAAAAAATTTTAGAAGAAAAATTTTCAATATTGATTTGATGTATTTTAGCGGCGACTTAGTCTTTGCTTAAGCAGGCAAAGACAGCTTTCGTTATTTTAAATAGATTGTTTTTATTTTATTATTTATATAATTTGTTGATATCGCTTATATAAAATTGGCCTTGTAGTAAATGCAGTTAGTTTAAGCTATTTTTTATATTAGAAAAATTTTCGTACTAAAATTTCGTAAAAAAAATCTATCAATAAAATAAGCTTAAAAATGTATTTTTCTTTCTTTTATCCTCTGCCCTTTGCCTCTATCTGCATTTAATGAAACACCATACCATGCAATTAATTCTTCTTGAATCTATTGAATTTTTCAAAAGGACCATATATATTGACTATATTGTCTTGTTCTCTTATTATGAATGAACATATATATTTATAACGATTTTTAATAAAAATGAATCTATTTTAAAATAACGAAAGCTATCGACTACTGAAACTTAAAAATCGATAAAGCGAGCCGTTATTGTTTTCGTAAGAAGAAAATTAGAAACGTTTAAAAATAGGATTGCTTGTACGCATGAAGGACCAATCCTTTGAGCGAGTCGACAAAGAGTGCAAGAGCGAATGATGATGTAGGAGAAATTGCGAATGTTTGTAAGAAAACAGAAAAAAACAATGATTGAAAAAATAGAAAAAAAAAAAATAATAATAATCTGAATTTTGTTTTTGAGGAGGAAGAATTTTTCGTTTTTACGTTACTGTCATTTTTAAATATTTTTTAATAATTATATTTTTAAGGAGACTTAATTGGCTCTTTATTGCTTAGAATGCGAAAATTTTCTTCCAAACTCCCTTGAGGATGAAAGGTTAAATTTGTTATTTTTACAAAAGATATATTCAGTATTCAAGTTATTTTATACTTTTCTTAATGCGCTTTATATTAGTAGCTTTTTTTATTATTTTTATCAGGATTGTGTAAGAAGCAATATTGTATTCTATTATTAGGATTCTATAGTAGAGGTTATTTTTTCGAAGATCAGGATACTGTCGATGCTTTGATTTTAATAAACGAATTGAAAAAAGTTTGTCAGTTGTATTATTGAGTTGGTGGGAGGGGGGGATAGAAACTAAAAGCCGAGCGTGTCTAGACTTTCACCAGGCTCTGTTTCGCTCTGCTCGGCGCTGACTCTGATATTACTTGCCGGCGGCTTTGCGCGCATAGAGAAGAGAGCAGCGCAACTTTCCCTTCCCCCGAAACGAAAGAGATGCTCGCTTTCGCCCGCGCTCTGCGCGCTCCGACGACTCGCGCAAAGTCTGCGCCGGGCCGCCGCTCTAATCAAGCGCGTCCGCCGCGCGTTCCTCGCTTTTTCCATTTTTCGCTCTTCCGAGGCTGAAATTGATGTCTCCGAACCGCAAGCTCATCCGCTCTAACGAGCCCCAGCCAACTCGATTCCGCCGCTTTCCAATGGCATTTTTTCCGACGAACCTGCAGCCAAGAAGATGACACTTGCCGGACCAAGGGAAATCGCTCTCGAGGAAATAAGAACTCGAGGCAGCTGTGAGAGTTTTCCGTGCCAGTTCGTAATCCTTACTCAATCGATCGATTATTCATAACGATAACAGCATAAGAATTACTCAAGCTTAGCACTACGTGACTTTGACTGCTTTCCCGCAGGTATGCAGCGCCGTGGCGGTATCGAAAGAAAATCAAGTGGCCCGAGTGCGGAGAAAAGATCGGATAATTCGAGTGTTTCTCTTCCGGTTTGCCTCGCGCTTGATGCTGCCTCGAGGTAAATATTGAATTCTCGAAAGAGCTGGCAAAGCTCATCAGAGGATAGTCACGGAGCTCAAGGAGAAGGGAAGGGATAGGAAGGAGCGAAAGAGTTTTACCTTTCTCCCAAGGCCGAGAGCTGCGTGCTCCGCAAGTCAGTCGACTGCCGTGCTGGAGAACGCGATCACGCACGCGGTACAGGGGAGTCGAAGAGGGAGAGAAGCCGAGTAAAAGGAGCCACGAGATCGGCCGGCTGCTGCAGAGGCTCGGCGACGATGAGGCCGAGCGCGTCTTCCTCGAGCCCAGCTGTTCCTTCGACTCGAACTGACTAGCTGCTCCGCAAGGATGCCACCCAACTTTAAGGATCACGAGGCGTTCGAGGCCAAGCAGGGAGACGAGGACCAGGAGCAGATCACCGGTGAGACGGACATTTCATTCGATTTCATTTTCAAACGAACACTCGGCCGGAATTCGAAAATTTCAACCGCGCCTACAGGCCTCCGGCTAACTGCTCAGGGGCTTTCGTAACTTTTGAAAGGCTGCGCGCGAGAGCGCACGCGTTCTCGCTTTTACACATCTTCCTGCCTCGTCTTCTCTCTACCGATTCAATCTGCCTCTCAACCCAATTCCAGGCTAAAACAACGCTAACCGCCATCCTAATGCGAAAGGTCAACGCCTCCGCTTTGTCTTGCTGATTACACCTCTCTTTTAGACTAAACGCATAAAGATATTTCCATGCAAATAAGAGTTTTCCTCAGAGCTCAGCTTGGTAAATAGCTTTGTTTAACAGCTAAGCGATAAAAATCAATCCCTGCATGCAGCTGAAAGAATTTAAGCCAAGGTCAAAAGAATGATTATAGCAAGCTAATTTATGTAGGCGGGGCTCGGATCATCTTTTTATACGAAAACGGTAAAACTCAGGTAGAAAGAAGCCATATATGCAGAGTGAATGTTGTCGCTCTGTCGACCCAAGGTCCAGTGCACTCAAGCATCGTATAATTTAGCTACTGGAATTGGAAAAGCAAATGTTTAGGAGTCGCGCTCGTTAGGCCGTCTAACGAAGCACAATAAAGCCGGCGCAGCGGCGGCGCATCCGTGGATGAAAAGGCCAGATGAGTGGTTGGCCTCGGCTTACTTTTTTTACTCGGAGATGCGGCTCTGTCTCGCTTTCTTCCCCGCGCAGCGTCCCTTTAATTAGCGGCGACTTTCGCCGCAGCTAATGGCTTCTAATCGAAGCGAACGCGCGATTGCCGATTCCCGATTGCCGATTCCGGCCGCGTCCTTGGCTACACAGATGTTACCGGTTTCGGCGACTCGGCATACCAATCAAGCGGCGTGTAAGCGGCTCGTAAACGTCTGGTAAATGTCGGCAGCGGTGGAGGAGCGGCCGAAAATACTGATGAAGGAGGGTAAGCAGGCCCCGGCCGACTCGAGCCTGGAGGAGCTCGAGCTGCCCGCCTACTACTCGGCCGAGGAGTTCCGGCTGGGCCAGCAGGCCTTCTACAACAACGTCTTCGCCATGATGATCGCCAAGCTCTCGGGCCTGCTGACGCTCCTGGCTGTCCCCTCCATCCTCGACATCCTCATCTTCACGAGGCAGAGCGGCACGGCCTGCACGGCCTTCCGCCGCTACGTCTCGACGATCCTGCACGTCTTTGTCTGGTACGAGAAGGAGCCCGGCCGGCAGCTCGAGTGAGTATGCTATATATAGATATAGGTATACCCCCATCAGTGAACCGGATAACGCAAAGCCTCCGGTTCAGGTTCCTCAGGTCGCTCAAAAACGTGCGCAGGAAGCACTGCATCGCCTCGCGGCGCAGCTTCGAGGCCGGCCTCGGGCGCATCTCCCAGCTCGACATGGCCCTCACGCAGTTCGGCTTCATCGGCTTCACGCTGCTCAGCGGCGAGCAGCTCGGCGTCCGCACGACCGAGCCCGAGCTCCGGGGCCTCGTGCACTTCTGGCGCGTCGTCGGCCACCTGCTCGGCATGGAGGAGCGCTACAACCTCTGCAGCGGCAGCGTCTCCGAGTGCCGCGCGCTCTGCAGGCGGCTCCTCGAGGACGTCTTCCTGCCCTGCTTCGCCCGCAAGGACAGCCGCTTCGACGAGATGGGCCGCATCCTGCTCGAGGGCCTCTGGCCGGTGAACCCCCACCTCGACCCCGAGGCCTACACGGCCTTCACGCTGCAGCTGGCCGTCTCGGCGGCCAGCAACAACAACCACTCTCTCGTCATCGGTGCGCCCTACTAATACTAACATATACTAAACTATGTTAATAGCCTCCTTTAGCTTTTACCTAATTCTTCGCCTTCGCCTTCGGCTTCCAGACACCTCCTCGATGTCCCTTTACAGCAAGTTCATGCTCAACATGCAGCTCATGGTGCACCGATACCTGATGCCGCCCTCCTACTGGTGGTCCAAGTACTTCCGGGCCTTTTTCAACGCCCAGATGAGGTTTGCTATTTTCCTCACGGAAAAATTTCCCTTTCTCGCCTACTGGATGTTTGGCCGAAAACAATCCCACGTCAACATCTACAAATTCCACTACGACTGAGCATTATTTTATATTTTATACCTTATTTTATTAATTTTACTACATCTTAGAGATATTCTTAGAGCGAATCCAAAGCAGAATTTATTTATAAAAGAGAAAACGACAAAAAAATTGTTATTGCCTCATCGGTGCTAGTATAATTATTAGGTAATATAACGTACTATTATTAAGTTGAACTTTTTATACGTGACTGGTATTTTCTCTACTGCACAAAGTAGACAGCTCGATTTTATACAGTGACATTGATTGTTTTTTAAATAATAAAGGTCTTTGTTCAGAAACAGAACATGTGATACGTACGAAATATGTAGATCCTCCTCACATTTTTCCTTTACACGAATATTTTGCAAACTTCATTGGACTTTTGCCTTCGTCGACATATAATTTTAGTGGCATTTGGTATCGCAATTTAATTGTTTGAATATTTTTGGTAAGTACGTACCTCGGCTATACCGACTATTATATTTGACATCTTTTTTAAAAGCCTCTTTTTATTATGACCTTTTTAAATATCTGCGATATAGATACGGTAAAGATATTTTTTAGGTTAAAGTATTATAATCCAAACAGCATATCCCATTTCATTTCTTAAATTTAATCTTTAATAATTAAATAACGACTTGACCAGAGTTAGAGCTGATCGGAATAATTATTTTTGGCATCGTGCCTCAAGTTCGCGTAAAAAGATAATTCCGTTTAATGGCTAAATTCGCGTGAAAAATCGCAATCACAAATTTAAAGCGATAGTTTGGCAGCTGCCGGAAATTTTGGAAAAATTCTTTGGAATCGCGTTTATTTCTTTTCATTTAATTATAGCTTCTAAAAATGTCAGCTTTATTATTAGTACGAAGGCAACAGCAGGCTTATAGGCCGAATTGTCAAAAGTGCAACGAAAGAATGACGAAGAAAAGGAATGAAGTTTAAAGTGCAAGCTTATAAAGCAGAGAGGAAAAAGGAAAATGAAGCCAAGGCTCCTGAATGATAGAGCGACTTGCGTGCAAGTCTAGCTGTCGGCAAGGCTGGGAGTCGAGGCTCGGCTGCTACACTGCCATCAGCTTGAGCGCCTTTGAAATGAAGCGACTGCTCCTTCTCAGCCTCGAGATACTGCTTGACTCGCGGGCCATCAGGTTCGCCGGCGCCCTTTTGCCCCTCCTTTTCAGCTTCATCGACGTTGGCATTGGCTTTCCCGTCGCCGTTACTGCGCTCTACATCATCCGCAAGTACGGCCAGTTTCCAACTGCACGCACAATCACGCAGCGTCAGAAAAATTAAATGCTATTAAGTGAACATTTTTAAAGCACCTGCAGCAGGCACCTTAGCGGCTCGAAGAAAACGTTGCGACGCCTCGTTTTCAGCCTCGTATTTTGTATCATCCTCAATTTCGCGACGATTCTTTTGATAAGGTTTCGAGTCGACCCGAGCCCCGGTTCGCTAAACGAGCGCTTCAGGACCTCGATGAACCTCTACGCCAAGCAGTCCTCTTGCAAGTTCTCCATCGACGAGCTACAGCTCGAGCTGCAGTGCTGCGGCTTTGCTTCCTACTCGGATTGGTTTCACTTTGCCTGGCAGGTATACTTGAATTTTCAAAATTTCAAAACTTGTCCCCATTCATTAAATAAGGATAACATTCGAAAAACCAGCGGACCGAATGTGGCGAAGAATACGTCGAGCGAAGCGTGCCCTTTAGCTGCTGCAGTCGTCGTACGATGCTGCCCTGCGTTCACGTGGAAATGACAGTAGAGGACGCAAAGACGGTAAACAGGCGCGGTTGTGTCCTCGTTCTCCGTGGGATTCTTTTGAAAATTGCCATTGTCGGCTACACCATGACCGGCCTAATTATCTGCGCACAGCTTCTCATTATCATCTTCTTGATGAGGGTATATCTATTACATTAAAATGCATTGCGATATGTTATCGAATAGAACAAAGCAAGCTTTATTATTCACTAGAATTAATTGTACGCGCGCTGATATATTTTTCCCGTATATAAATTATATCGGATTTTTGAGAAAAGGAATTAAATAACAAAATTCGGAATATCGGCGTGCGATGATGCTTGGCCTCTGGTAACGATTAGAAAAAAATGAACCAACAAACTGCTTTCACGCTCATCAAAATTTCATAATCTCAAACTCGAATAAGCTTCAATTCGATTGTTTATTCTTCATTTTCATAATTATTTTAATTTTTGAAAACAATAGTGTGCTATTGTTTTCAATTATCCGATCTTTTCCGACAGATGATGAAGAAAACTCGGAAGAAAATGTTCCCGAGCATCATCAATTGCACCTGCTACGATTCAGACGCGAGTCCGCTAGGCGAAAAGGCAGACAATTCGAGGTAACGAGCGAGCCGACTCGAATTAATACTTGTTGTACTTACGCTCGTGCGAATTGCGCGATCCGCCTTACAGCTCGGACGAGAGCTCGTGTGCCTGTGCAGAGTGCCGTGAGTCTCGGCGTCGGCGGCTTCCGACGCTAATCCATCAGATGAGCGATTCGTCGCCATCGAATTAAGTATTATCCTCGAGCTCGGATCCCGACCTCCGATCAGCCAGGGAGTGAGCTTATCGGCCGTTGACGTGGCGTCGATCGGTAACGGAACCGAAATCCGTAAAAGTATAAATAAAATTTTTTAAAAATTAGCAGGCAATTGTATCGTAGGTGCAGTCGAGGAATAGAAAAAGTAGCAGCCGATTGGGAAAGCAGCGGGATCGGCTTCTGCGATCGGATTTGAATAAAGGTGGGAGTTGTACGGAGAGGGGGCAGAGCAGATCGCGCCGTTCGGCAGTCCGCGAGCGCGTCCGTCCGCGGGCTCTCTCTCAGTTGTTGCTCATTCGGCACCGCGTCGAGAGAGTCGTAGCATGTGCCCCCGAGCTTTCATCAGCAGCAGCAGCAGCAGCAGCCCCTGCACGGAATTTGCCGCCTCGGACGAGGAGGAGCAGCAGCACCAGATCGCCACCTACGGCTACCGCTAGTCGATCGAGGATGCACAGCTCCTGACCGGACTCTCGACTCGAGCTGCCGAAAGCCCAAGCACCAGCAGCGACGAGCAGCGAGAGAGAGAGAGAGAGAGAGAGAAAGAGAGACGCCCGAATACGCAGTCGTGAGACTTTCTCCAGCATGAGCTGCTGCAGCAGGCCAGTGCCCGTCGCCAAGAGCGAGACGCTCCTGAGCAAGTGCGAGATCCCGATCATCGACCTCGCGCACGTGGGTAAGTGCAGCTCTCTCCCTGCGAAAATCGGCCGCGTTAGGCTAGGTCCGCTGCAGCCCACGGCGGTTATTAATAGAGGGACTTTCTCTCGGAGGCGAGGCAGCTCGAGGAACCAGGCGGTTGCCAGGCGAGGAGCCGCTCGGGCACAAAGGCCCTTCCTTCGCGCCCCCTGCAGCACGCCCCTAAGCCCCTAAGCTCTTCTGCCTCTGCTCTGGGCCTTTGTTCGGGCATGTCGTGGCCCGCCATACTTTTTCCCGACCTCGAATTCTATATACATATGCGGGACCAGAAGGGAGGGGACAGAACGGCCAACGACGTCCCGCTTGTCCGAGGTCCAGGTCTTTCGCCCTTTCACCAAACTCCTTTGGCTTGCTTGCTCTCTTCAAATTTCCTTTAGCTTCAACTCTCTTGGTTAAAGTAACCAGTCCTTATCTCCTATCTTATTTTTAAAAATATTCTTACGCTCGTCAGATAAAATCGCTAGATTAACCAGCTTTGTCTAATAAATGAATCACTCGCCGCCAGGAAGCAGCAAACTTTTCACAAATAAAACTCTCAAATCATTGCATTGCAGAAATAAGTTACTCCGGAAGTTGAGTGCGAGGTTCCGTTTGGTTCCAGTGCCTCGAATCGGTAAGGTGCCTCGCGGAAAAAGGCCGAGAATAGATTTCATTGAACGCATATTTTATCGCGTCGCAGGCTGTACGGCCTCGGATTCGGAAAAATTTTCAATTCATTCTTTCAACAGATCCTTTATTGCTCGATAAAGCCAACCGATTCAATTATTCTCATTTCTTTATTATGATTAAAAAACTTTAGTCGCCGATAAAAAATAACAATTAATCATCAGCTGGCACGTCTTATTATTAACTAGTCGAACTGGCTCTAATGTGCATTAAACAGCCATTAAATTCAAATGAATTATTATCCTTTTCTAAGAAATCTGCGTTAAACAAAATGAAAATGTCGTTTTACTTTCAGATAAAAAGTCGGATTTTTGTCCAAATGATAGATTACAGTTGGTTTGAATATATAGGCACTACTTTTAATCAAATTATCAAAGGTAAAATCTCCGTTTTTTAAGCGCTGCTGCTTTAGTGCAACATTGAATGCTTGTAAAGTCTACTTGATCCGAAATAATTTCACTATACTCGGAATCAATTTGATTCTGGTTGATGGCGGTTCAACCCATCTGAACGCATTTCCGTGTTCGCGCGAGCGTTCTCTTATCAAACTCTGAAATCGATTTCAAGGTCAGAGTCCGCGTGAAAAGAAAAAAAAACTTGAAATAATATATCTCTTTTAAATTAGAGAAAAAAGTTATCCGACTGCAGGCTGATGATCTAATTATCCGTCGATATTAGGTTCTTTTTCTTTAATAGAGAATTCGATATATCATTCATCAAAGGCGGAACTAGAATCAGCTGTTCCTCTCGTGATCCAGTCGTCGCTCTACAGACACGATGACGAATTTGACATAGTTACATGTAAGGATTTTTACGATGTGCTTAGTCTTACTCTTGCAGCTGATTTGACTGCTTTGCAAGCTCTTTCCCTCTTTCATAATAACGCGCATTCATCATCGTCGTGTCATCGCGAGCTGAATTAGTTATTTTTTTCTAAACTAGATTTATAAAACTAATAGACGTGACTTTTCAAAAATTTAACCAGTAACTTATTTATCAAAATTTATTATCAGCGAGGTTGCAGCAGCAGTTCCGACCTCTTTGATAAACTGCCAAAAGTTTTGAGAGCTCGACACACATTAGAGAAAATGATTCATTGGAAAAATGCTTACTGCTCGAGATAAATTACAATGCGAAACTAGGAGCAGTGCTTTAATAGATTACAGTTACATCACAGTTAGACAGATTCTCTAGCGGTTTACTTCCTGAATTCGATACTTGCTAACCGTTTACTTTGAGCCTCTGCTAAGGTCTACTCGAGCAGAGAAATTTCGTGTAAACAAATCTACCTCGAAGAAGAGAAGAAGGAAATTGTATCGAATTACAATTTGTCAAGTGTGTTTATTTGAAAAATCCAAAGCCTAGGTAGATTATCAGAGGTTGAAATTGCAGGCTAAAAGAATAACGAAGAAAAGAAAGGAATGAAAAAAAAAAAAGAAGTCGCGCACGTGGAACGTTAATGAGCGCAACAAGGGAATCGTGTGTGGCTGTGCGGGCGAAGAGCGTCGCGCTCTTCACGTGAATGACGCGTGTTTTCACAATAATGCAACAGGAATGTCACGTCTGACGTAACTACGAATTGGTTCCTCTCTCTCTCTCTCTCTCTCTCTCATTCGGCGCTTAGACCAAAAAGAGTCCACTTGTCGCGCCTCTTGCTAGCTTGAAGAAAATCTAAAAAGTTTAGAAATCGTCAAACGACAGTAAGTATCGAGCACGAACTTTGTCGAGTCGTGCGCAGAAATTTCAGAAATACACAGACGATCGCCTAGTTTACGTGCGAAGGGGAAAAGCTACTTTTACTCGGTGCCTCGGTCCGAATTATACTCGCGAAAATTCCGCGTGTCCTTTTCTTCTTACCGCCATTAGTCTCTCCTAATATTTCTAGGTTAAATAAGTCTCACTAGAGCCGCGACTTGTATTATAATTACAAGTATAAATTATTATTGAGACTTGTCCGAGGCAATACTAATCCTTGAAGCAAATAAACTCTTCTGGCGCGAAGATTATCTGTAATACCGGTGTTTGGACTCGGTTCTGATTGCTGATGATTTTCTCACGACGATTTTTTGCCTGCCTTGCTATAATTTTAAGACTTTAAGCAAGCTCGAAAGATAAAAGGGTCGTTCGTATTTGCCTACGAAACGTGCCGGTTTTTTCCGTCGAGACGTCATCGCCGAGCCGTGAGAGAGAGAGAGAGAGAGAGAGAGAGAGAGAGAGAGAGAGAGAGAGAGATAGCGAGAGGTGTGTGCCAGCTGGGTCCTAATAACTCGGTGTCCGATTCGATTAAAATTGGCCTTGACTCGCGAGAGAACGCCAATTCGAAACAATTAGAATACATTAGGCGTGCGCGAGCATCCTCGTGACGACTTCACCTTGATCGCCCGTCAAATTACGCTGCTAAACATTATTCACGTGCAAAAATCACGTGCCTCAAAGGCGATAATCATTTGATAGACCATCTCGAAAAAGCAATTATCAATTTCAAGCAGACTTCTTTTTAAATGCCACTTGACTGCCGCTTTTTTTCTAATCGTCGAGATTCTATAAGCGTTGCGGAATCGACGTAATGTCGATGTCAAAAGGCAGCCTCGCGTCTCGAATGAATCATCTGATTGTTTTAAATAAAGAACAAAGTGAGAGGCGCAAGTGTCGCGCAGACTGAGCGACAACAGCGGATTTCCGCTTTGTTTACAATTCGTTTACAATTAGAACTCTAAGGTATAAAAAGCTGGCGAACTCGAAGGATCTGAGTTTACAGCATAATATAACAATGCGGTCAATGAAACTCGTAACAAGTTGAGCTAAGAGAAAACACCGGAGAAAATGAAAATAAAAGGTGATAAAAGGTGTAAAAAGAAGGCAGAACTCTGCATGCTAAAAAAAAGGCCTTTCAGCCGCTTAAAGCGAAATGGCGCAGGCTTTGTTATCTGCGTGGTTAACGAGCTCGGAGCAGCCGCAATTGACTTGTATTTCTCGCACTCTCCTCAGGCCAATCACGCTTTCGTTTTCGCTTCGTTAAAGCTCAAGCGTCAAAGAGGAAATAAAGCGTTTCCAAGTTCAATGCGCCAAGCAATTACTTAGTTTTTCGAACGTCTGGGCAAAAATAAAGCAGCTCGAGGGAAATAAAACGAGCGCTTCTGGATATAGCAGTTTCGATAGCGATTTGGCGCGCTGCCCTGATCCACATTCGAGGTCGCCGCGGAGATGACTCGGATTTCGCAAGCGAGACTGCTTAAATAAATAATCTTTCGTTCGATGCACCCGATTACTAAGCTACTACTGTATAATAGTATTCGGTTTTCCGCCTCTTCCAGGGACGGAGAGATGCCCGCAGAAGGCAGTGGTGAAGCAGGTCGCGACGAAGCTGGTCCAGGCGCTGGCCGACAAGGGGCTCGCCCTCCTCGTCAATCACGGCATTCCCGACTGTAAGGTGAGAGAAGCTGACTCTAAGGGGGGAGAAGCGGACTTGGGGCTCTAAACCGGTTTCGCTTGCAGCTCAAGGCGGTCTACCGGGCGATGGACGAATTCTGCGAGCTGCCGGAGGAGAGCCGCAGCAAGTACGAGCGCACCTCGCCCTCGAAGCACGGATACGCGAAGCCGGGCGCGGAGAGGTACGACCGCTCCCGCGCGCTCTTCCCCACCTGATCGATCACTCTCTCTCTCTCTCTCTCTCTCTCTCTCTCTTCCTTTCAGGACGCAGCCGGAGGAGCGCGAGCTGCGCCACTCGTTCGACGTGACGGGCAGCGCGGAGGGCTGCCTGCCCGAGCAGGAGGTGCCGGGCTTCAGCCAGGCGGTCCAGGAGCTCTCGCGGGACCTCAAGCAGCTGGCGACGATGCTTCTCACCGTAGGTCGCTCCGCGTAAGCCCCCCCCGGCCGCCCCCCCAACCGGCAAGCCCGCTAACTCCCCTCTCCGCTCTGACCTAGGCCCTGGCCGTGGGCCTCGAGCAGCCGGCCTCCTTCCTGCTGGAGAAGCACGCCAAGCTGCTGGAGCCGGGCAACCAGTCGACCCTGAGGCTGCTCTACTACCCGCCGCTCGCCGGCCAGGAGCCCGGGCTCTCGCGCTGCGGGCCAAGCTGCGACTACGGCACCTTCACCCTCCTCGCCCAGGACTGCGAGGGCGGCCTCGAGGTCCAGAGTCCGCGCGGCGAGCGCTGGGCCCGCGTCGGACACCTGCCCGGCGCCATCCTCGTCAACGGCGGCGACATCCTCAGCAGCTGGACGGCCGGGAGCCTGCCGGCCCTCAAGCACCGCCTCGTCCTGCCGGAGCTCTGCTCGCGCGGCCGCCACTCGATCGCCTTCTTCGTCCACCCGGACGACGACGTCGAGGTCGAGCCCTTCGAGACGAAGCTGCTCAAGCAGCAGGCCGGCGAGTCCTCGCCCTGTCGCCTCCAGAAGAAGAAGAAAGGCGTTCTCACGGCCTACCAGCACCTGCAGCGTCGTTTTCGCGAGACTTACGCCTCCTAAGCCGCGCCATTCTTCCAATCTCGGTTCCTCGAGCCAAAACTCATTCTCTCCCTCCTTCATTCGGCTCGATTAGCGTTAACGCCTGACAAAACTTCATCTGGCAAACGGAATCTGCACTGTATTATTTCGCGCACTTTATCTTTACTTACTACTTCATCCTTAGCACTTCATTCTCACTCAAGACTTTCTGTAAATTTATTATTATTCAAACGGCAAGCGTACATAGTATTTAAACCTGACTAGTTTGAAAGTTAGAAAAACATTCGTGTACAAAGCATTTACAAAGAAAGCATGGGTTAGTCCCGCTTTTTCTACCCTTCTCAAATATATTTTAACGTTTGCTTCCACGGATCCTTTCTTTTTCGTCATCCATCAATGCACGATTAAAAAGATTTTTAAAAGAAAAATAATTATAATGCCAATCAGATTTGATTCGATGGTTTTTTCTAACATGTACTTTGTATTTATAAGAAGAGACTGGAACACCTTAGTTTAAATGCCAATTGTATATTAAATGTAAATATCAAATTTTTAATACCAAAATTTAACTTTAGGATTTCTTACCGTCAATACTCTTTTAATTTGCATAATTAGGATGCATAATTTTAAATTTACCCAAATAAATACTTTTCGTCAATCAAATATTTTCCAAAAATTTTTTTTTTTTTTATTCATCAAATCTATATTCTATCCTATGTAAAAAGATTTGTTTATGCTATTAATTATCTTTAAAAAATGTTGACAAAGTAATACAGCCTCAAACTGTTTTTACGCATAAATTTGTTAAGGTGCTCTGTTCGTTCAAATATATGGATATGTATTCGTAACTTTAGGAATCTGAGTTAGTTGAACGAGGCATTTGAATATAATATGTTCTAGGTTGAAGCGATGTAGTGCGGTGTAATAAAAAAACAAAAACGATAAAAAATCGAGAGTCAAAAATAAAAATATGACTATTGACTGAATAGCGTAATTTTTCTCAAAGAGGCACTTGGTCTCGTAATTCTTCGGTGGAGCATTCACGGAGAAATTTTAGTATAATCAGACTTTTTAGTCGATGCCAGAAGAACCGAGATCACGGGAAACAATTGTCAAGTCTCACGCAATAAAAATAAATTTGTACTTAATTATACATAGTTTACTGTTGATTTATTTTTCCTGGCAAAATTTAAAAAAAAGAAAAAAACGTCGAAAAAAAAATTAATAAAACTATGTACAGAAAAAAAATTTTTTTTTAATTTTTTATTATTATTCCAAAATGTTATTTTAAGAAATATCAGGAATAAAAAAATTAATGTATTTATAAAGATGCAAATATATATTTACAAATTTTTTTTAATTAAACCACATTTTTTATATCAAAAATGTACAACTAGTTGATAAAAATGACTTAAAATCCAGGATTCCAGTCAGTTTCTGCAGGCTTATTCACGAGTTTGTAACAAATGATTTGATCGCCTGGTTTAAAGTTGACTTGAGCATTTTCTAACTTTATTCCACAATCCGTGTTGGTCTTTATGGATTCAACTTCCTCTTTTAAATGCCTTATAGAAGATGCTTTACCAGCATAAATAACTTCATTATTTCGAAGCACTTTAAATAATGCTGATTTTTTCAGCGAACCTTTAATACAACGACATCCAGCTACTTTAACTTTTTTTCTTTTTTCGCTCACTTCAAATTCTTGCAATACAGTAGCCTCCCCTAGAAAATAAACTTTTTAATAATTTGCTAACAAAATATCATGCTTTTACGTACCTATTTCTTCTTCTACTTCAACTAAGGGGAGTCTTTTATTTATTTCAAACTTTAAATCATCTATAAGTTTATAAATAACATTATGGCGACGAACTGTTACATCCTGCTTTATAATTTCTTGAGAAAGATTTCGAGGTATACTGATATTAAAGCAATATACAATGGCTGAAAAAATTTAATCTTTATCGTTTCATTCTTATATTTTAATATTAGACGGTTTTATTACCATCAAATGTTTTGGCCAATTCTAAATCTGTTTCGGTAACCGGTCCAACGCCGTAATGAACGACTGACAATTTACAATTTTTTTTGTCATTGTAAGTATCAAGAACGTCTAAAATTGCTTCTATAGATCCAACTACATCGCCTTTTATAATTACATTAACTTTTGGAAAATTATCTTCTTTAAGTTCTTTTTCTCTTGGACCTTCTCTTCTAAGTCTTCTAACTCCTAGAATGCGTTTCTTCTGTACCATTTTCTGGTACTCCTAAAGTTGGAAATCAATCAATATTTTTCAAGAAAAATTCAGGTCTTAGGAATATAATTTCACATACAATTAAATGTTCCCTATGTTTTTCATCAGCTACTATTTTTTGTTCAATAGATTTTGTCTGATTGAGTTTTGTGTGTCGATATCTCATTACAACATGAGCTTGTCTCTCACTATTTACTTCTATAATGTCTTCACCAGCGAGAGGCAAGTCCCGCCAGCCTATTATTTGTACAGCATCCGATAGTCCGGCTTCATTGATGATAATGCCTGAATGATCAAACATTGCTCTTACTTTGGCCCAAGCTAATCCACTGACTAAAAATTTCAAAGTTATTTAAGATGTATGTATATTTATTTATTGATTTTAAAATAAGGTTTTTATACGAATTTAAAAATTCCAATACCAGAAGGGACTTGTTTTATTATTTGTAATATGATAAACTCGGTGACGTATTTTACAATCGAGGATTATGGTCATTTTATTCTTGAAATTACCCTGTAATATATCATTTAAAAATATAATTCTTTTTTCATTACCTAAAACGTCTCCTTTTCTTAGTGTGCCGCGCTGAATTAACGCAGTTGCCAACTTCCCTCTGTGAATATCATTAGTTGCTTCAATGATTACTCCTTCAACAAGTCCTGATGGATCACCTTTTAACGACAGTATTTCAGCTTGGGCAGCGACTGCTTCTATCAATTGATTCAAGTTGGTTCCTTTTAAAGCAGATATATTAACACTTTGAATATCTCCACCTAAAGCTTCAACAGTAATTCCTTGTTCAGCTAACATTTGGTACGTTCTATTCTAAGAAGACAAAAGAAAATGTAATAGTTATTTTGAAGAACATTGTGGAATAAAAAAGCTTACTATGTTGGCTTGTGGTTTATCAATTTTATTTATGGCAACAATAATTGGAACATTAGCATTTCTAGCCATATTTATGCTTTGTACAGTTTGTTCCATAACTCCATCATCGGCAGCAACCACAAGAATAACTATATCTGTTACATTTGCACCTCTTGCTCTCATGGCACTAAAGGCGGCGTGTCCAGGAGTATCAAGGAACGTCATTTTTTCACCAGTGCTCAATATTACTAAAAATTAAATTGTATTAATTTACTAAAACAATATTAAAAATCATTACTCTAAATTCATTTTACCATTAAAGGCTCCTATATGTTGCGTGATCCCACCAAATTCTGAGTCTACAACAGATGTATTTCTTAATGAATCTAACAATGTAGTTTTTCCGTGATCAACGTGACCCATTACTGTAATGACTGGACGTCTCTTAACCAGAACTGCAGGATCTGGTGAAGGACTTAAAGAAAATAAAAATTATTGAAAATACAGTTTTAAAAAATGTAAATATTTAATTATTTAATCAAAATTTTACCGCCTTGTAACATCTAGATCTTTTTCATCCAGCTTGTCAATTTTTTCACTTGGTGGACGAATAATTTTTAATTTTCCTCCTAGATTTCTAACAGCCTCTTGTAGAATTAATGGATCTTCTATAACAGAATTAGTTTGATAATCACTCTGTTTGTCAGCAAAAAAAAGGGCATCCAAGATATCATCTATTGGACGATTTGCTGAAAGCGCTAGTTCTTTCACAGTCATGTTTCTCCAAACTTTTACTTCTACACGCACGGTCTTTGGCTTTGGATTCAGCATTTCTAATTCTTTTAATTTTTGCAACTGTTAATACGATAAAATTTATGAATATTTAAAAAAATTTAGAATCTAAACATGAATAAAAAAATCTTAACTAATTTCCAGTTACTTACTCTTTTTTTTTCTTCTATAGTTTTTCTTTTTTTGAAAGTCACAGGAGTAGTGTGATAACAATTGCATTGTAAACAATTTAGATCAAAAAAAGCAATATTTAACTTTGTCCTTTTGTCTTTTCTAGCTGTGTCGCATAAAAGGCTTCTTGATAACCTGTAATAAAATATTAAAAAAGTATTTAATATTTTTATTTTATAAATTAATATTAAAAATAAAAAAAATTGTATTTTAAGGTTATATATTTTTTCAAATTATAAAAACTACATGGTTTAAAATCAAATAAAATTTATAGCTTTTATAATATTATAGTAATTTAAATAAAAAGTATTAATTTTTTTATTTTTAATATTAAAAGGTACTTACTTTCGTTTTAAATACGATCTAATCAACAATGCTGCCATGTTCCTATCCCACTATATGTAGGTATATATGCAATTTTTAAATGTGGGTGTATAATATAGGTAAGCTACCTACTCTACTTGTGAATATTTTTTACATTTAAATGCATTTTATTTATAATCTAAAAGGCAAAAAGAGAAATATTTTATATTATCTAGTAAAAATATTATTTTATTTCTTAAAAAATGTAATAATAATTTTTTTAAATATAATAATTAGAAATTATTTAATGAAGTTGAACAATTTTTTAAGTAATATAGTTATACTACTTAAAATATTTCCTATTCATAATTCGTTCTACTATTGGAAGTTAATACTTTTGAAATGACTGGTGCTAAAACGGGGAACTAAACTAAAAGCCCCTATATTAATTAATTAATTAGATGGGGTATGTTCCGAAATGAAAACAGTAAGGCTCGAATTTATAGTCGATACTCAATACTCAAAACTTGGAATTTCAATATATATAGATATACAATTAACATTG
>UCOL01001094.1:0-42952 GCA_900474335.1 Ormyrus nitidulus
GCCGGGGAGAGAGCAAGCTCCTGCCATGAGTGCAGCCACTCATAGTTTTTTTTACTGCTTTTATCAAGTTTAAATGTTTTGCTGTACTGATTAATGTTTAAAACTAAAGAATAATTGAAATATTATTATATTGAATTAAAAAGATATAACCTATACTAAGCGGACGTATAATTTTTTTTCAAAACATACCAAATCATTTAAAATAGTTCCGACTCGGCGCGGAATTTATATAAACGAAGGTTTCGTCTCCCGCCATACGACAAAGGCAGTCCTTATCACTGTCTTTGTCTTGGCGCGGAGGATGTACCCGGGCAACGGTGAGCGAGGCAGTTAGTCGTCGCCCGCTAGATTTAGAAATCATACCAATTAATAGTGTCGGATAGAGAAAAAACGAGGACATCACAGGATACCTGAAGTTCTACATAGTGCTTGGGAGACAGCATATAGATATTACAATAAGCAGGTAGGTATACTTATCCGTAAATAAAGTGTCTTTTTTTACTGCTTTCTTCTTTGGATGATTTTTGAGCATCATCTAATTAATGATTTTCGCAATCAGCTGATGGGTGTTATGTTGTAACATATATGTACAAATATAATATTGTGTATATAATCGACACTCAATACTCGTGTCAAAATGTACTACTATACCATTCTAACCTCCAAATCACGATATTCACATGATTTTCTAGCTCTCGTGGTAAAAAATCGTATAAAACACATTTCGAAACGAGTTTTAAAGTTGATTATTTACCTCATTAGGTACTTTTAAAAATCAGCTTACTCACTAGTATTCAACCTTACTACGAAAGCCGAAAAATCATATCAGTCGTGATTTTGAGGTTAGAGGAGTTTAAAATCACAAATTCTTTTTTATAAAAATCTTTTCATTTTCGAAAATCAAAATATTTAAATAAACATTGAAAAGCATCTGAATGGTGCGAAAAGACAGTACAAACCCAGAGGACATAAATTTAGCATAAACAATACATAACTTTACTTTTTACATAATCAAAAATCCGAAAACGCTTTGAAATCCATGGTACATCTTTTAAGGGAATTTAACAATTAATTATATATATATATTTCGTAGTCCGCATTCACAGTTACATTAGTTTAGAGTTAATAATTTTTGTTATACAATTATTTTTGACAAATATTTCTAATTCTAATTTTACTTATTTTTATTGCCTAATAAAGCAGGTCAGTGGAGCATCAATTGCTACCAGTTAGGCTACAACCTCAAGACCGAAAAGAACGTGTCGGTGTTCTTATCCCTCGTCCACAGCGATAAGATCGCATTAACGACCGTGCGGTGAAAGAGCGGCGAACCACGCAAAACTTCTACCAAGTAAAGTAGGACTTTCCATGTCTCCTCGACGAACATTTCATATTCGCCTATCGATGGAGAGGAGCGACCCCGAACTTTCGGATTGTAGCCCTCTTGGGAGCCCTCTTTCGCCTCCTAGGATACCTCTTTCGCCGCCCAGTAGCCCCCTTAGGAAGCGAAAACCAAACGCCAAGGACAACGAGAAACTGGTGCAGCAGCTGAAGCTCTACGAGCAGATGGCCGATGACTTCGCACAACTGTTTGGGAGCAGCCGTTTCAGCGACGTCGTCCTCGAGTCGAGTGACGGCGAGGGTAAGTTCGCCGCCCACCGAAACATCCTGGCCGCCCGCAGCCCCGTCTTCGCTGCCATGTTCGAACACGACATGCGCGAATGCTGGGAAAAATCCGTCACGCTCAAGACCGTCGATACGAGCACCCTTAGAGCCATGCTCATTTACATCTACACCGGCAGCATGATCGTCGAGAAGAGCTCGCCGAGCAAACTCCTCGCAGTGGCCGATCAGTACGGCCTTATCAGTTTAAAGAATATCTGTGAGCAGGAACTTATTACCGATATGAATGTCGATAATGCGGCTGAATATCTTGTTACGGCAGACCTCCACAGTACTGAGCAGCTCAAGTTGAAGGCACTGGAATTTATTAAGGCAAACCTCAAGAAGGTCATCCATACTGAAAGCTTCAAGATGCTGTCCGTTGATCATCCAAAACAGCTGGTAGATATTATTTCATGTATTGCTGAAGATCAGTATTTTGCCAAAAATTTTCACGACTGTTCAAATCTTTACGAAAATTGAATGTTTTAAGTTACAAAAAACTAATATACTCCATACTTTTTTAACGAAAAAAAAAAAAAAACGTAAATAACGTATGCATCACATTTGTAAGGTAGAGTTAATTTGTTAAAATAAATATAATAAAAATTATGATCTGAATTGGACTCACTTTCTTAAACAAATTGTAACATTTAGTAATTGGTTTCATTGGTTCAATTGCAAGACTAACAATATTGGAATATTTTAACAAGGAAGATACATGACATTTGAGATTTTGTTGTAATTTTGGGATGTTTTCTAATGCCAATATATGAAGGAAGCTGCGTCGATTTATTCAATCGCACGATTTTTCAAAATTTTGCACGATCTTTAGCTAAAATGTAGAAAAAAAACACGTTTCTTCAATCGCCTAATAAGACTTTTTATTCTGAATCTACACACGTTTAAAGTTCTATAGATTTTTTGAGCAAAGACTACAAGTAAATAACACCTAATTTATCTATAAAGGAATATCAAAAAATTACAAGGAAATTCATAACATAGGCATATAGATTGCTTTTATAATTTGTAAGTTATAATAATTTCAAAATCAAGCAAATAGTTGTTAATTGTAAATTTTATACATTGTTATTACGTATTTATTATATTTATACATTAGTTTTTCAAAATTTCTGCATTTCTACAAAAATTGAATTAAATTTAATCATAATCAAATAAAAATATATTTTATAATGAATTTAAAAATTCGCGGGAATAGCGGTATCTGCTGGAAGTTTCTGAAGATTGCTAAACGATAACCAGTACATTTGAAGACCTTACGAACTCAATTACTTTTAGTGTACTCTGCGGCATTTTGAGGGTTCGCATTGACTCGATATCTTAGAGCAGGTGCACGGATTATTGGCACTATCCGCGTCACGTTATAAAACGACAGAAGTACATTAAAAAGGCGCAGGTATTTATATTTTTATATATTAGAAATTTTTTGTATGAAATTAATGTTATAATTATTATTAATTATTATTAATTATGCTAATTTTAAGCTTACGAAAAATACCGAATGTTTTCAAAATAAAAAGCGTGTGCAATTTTTTACAGTATTTTTTATATAAACTTCAATTGCAATTGCTCTAAAAGAAATTAATAATGATTTGATTTTGCAAGAATTTTAATTTTCTTACGTTTATGAATAGACGATGTATTTCATGTTTCGGTACAAACTAAGTTTAAACGAATTATAAAAATAAACATAGATCGTGTTTACTTTTAAACTGTGGGAAAGATGGGAAAGAAAATAATCTTTTTCCAGTACGTTTGATATACATGTGATTAAAATATTTAGTATTTATTTTTATAATTATTGTTTACTATGAACACTTTAAATTTATTTATATCTTTGACTTTTTCTATTTTATGTTCTGTTTTATTCACCGTATTTAGAGAGTAAAAAAGCAGGCAGTATGACTGAACGCACGAGTAATGTTTACACGAAAAAACAATCGAAGTCTGAAAAAACAAAAATGGAAACAGCATGGTGCGAAACGAACATGAACGTGGTGGAATTAACTTTTAAGTGGTTTATAATTAATTTCAGTTTCTGCAATGAAAAGCACGGAGAAGCAATTGAATCAACGGTATGTATTTCGTGTAACACAAGAAATTACGCGGCAAATGTTTGATCCATATTTACATCGATTGTTCCAAAAGAATTGAAAGTTTTATTCTCTTCGTAAATAAAAAATCTTTGACACGCATTTTGACTTCCAGATCTTCTCTGCGCCAAACTGTGAAGCACTGAAGTGGCGCCTACAGCTCTATCCAATGGGTAATTCGACGCAGAACCAAGAATACATTTCACTGTTCCTGCACCTGGTGAAATGCGACAAGTCGTCGGTAAAGTCCGACTTCCGGTTCTACATAATCGACAAGGATGGCCGTGAGGTGAACGAGCGGCGAACCACGGAAAACTGGTCGTTCTACCAAGGCCGACAGTCGGGCTTTCCCAGATATGCCAAGAAGGCGATTCTGTTCAATCCGATCTACGGCCTGCTGGTGAACGACCAATTGCGCATCGTCTGCAGCATAAAATCGGCGACCGGCAACGTGGTACGCTTCGCCAAGGACGACGAGAAGCCGGTGCAGCAGCTGAAGCTCTACGAGCAGATGGCCGGTGACTACGGGCAGCTCTTTGAAAACGGCCGCTTCAGCGACGTCGTTCTCGAGTCGTGCGACGGCGAGGCCAAGTTCGCCGCCCACCGTAACGTCCTGGCCGCTCGCAGCCCCGTCTTCTCCGCCATGTTCGAGCACGAGATGCGCGAGCGCAAGCAGAAGGCAGTCCGTCTCCAGAACGTCGAGCCGGCCACCCTCAAAGCCATGCTCTGCTTCATCTACACGGCGAGCTTCAACAGCCAACAGGTCAAGATGCTGAAGCTCCTACAGGCGGCGGATCAGTTCTCCCTGCTTAGCCTCACGGATATCTGCGAACAGATACTCATTAACGACATGACCGTTGATGAGGCGGCTAATATTTTGCTCGTCGCGGAGCTACACAGTGCAGGACGGCTCAAGAAAAAGGCCTTGCAGTTTATTCAGAGACATATGAAGGAGGTATTGGAGACGCGTAGTTTTGCGACGTTGAGCGAAACCCATCCTACCTTACTGGTGGATATACTTGCTCAAGTAGCCACAAAATGAAGCTTTTCGAGTCAGGTGGCTGCATTTTCGAATGTAGTAGGTTTGGCTTCTTAACGATTGAAGTTCAGTTTCGTTTTACTGTAATGTAATGCTTAGTGTAAGCACTTAAACGCTAATTTTGTGTATATTTGACTGATCATTCAACTGAACTTGATTTTAGAATTTTAAACTAAAACGACAGATATGTAGCATGTTATGTATAGTATGTAGAACTAATTAACAGATTTTGTTTATGTATATAACTGTATATATGTTGTAATTAAGCAAATAGTCGTAAAGAGAAAATTATGAGACTATAGAACTGATTAAAAGGTATAGGACACGGAAATTTGAAAGAAAATCAATACTTTCTTATAAACATTTTAACGTGTAAATTAGTTAAAATCATGTTTAATTTTTCCATCATTGCTTTCATTTTTAAGAAAAAAATTACAAAAAAAAAAAATCATGACAAATTAAAGAAAGCACTTATCAATGTAAAAAATTGTATTATTGTATATTATGAGAATATTAATTAACTTTTCTGCGTTGTATATAAGTATACGATTATGCAATGAAGAATAAAAACAAAAGTATAAATAAATAAACATTTTAATTTGTGATTAATTATTTCAAATTTTATTCCTTATAGTAATTACTTACTTTCTGACTTATAATAAAAATGTTACCAATAATATTAAAGATTTATGTAATAACAATTTTTTCAATCTAGACTGATTCAATATGAATTTGTTTCAAATTGCAATAAAATCAGTAAAAAATGAAATTCTATTAAAAAATAATTTTTTTACTTAAATGTTTATGAACATTTAAGAACTAAATGTTTAATACGTAAAAAGAGTAAATTATACTGATTAGAAGAAATACTAAAATGATAATTTACATTGCAATAAACATCATTATTGGATATAATTATTATTAATACAAATATTAGAATGTGTACATTCTTCAGAAGGGAACGAGTAATAAGTACATTTTAATGATAAAACACTTTTCCCCTGTAATGACGTCTTTCTCGAGGAAACGCATAATTATGACTAGTTCGTATTTTAACATCAAGAAGTGCTTCGAAATTGAAGCAGATAAATAAACTGGCAATGAAAAAAATAAAAAGAAACAAGCAACAGTTGAAGAAACGGCTGAAATGGCAAGAACATTATGAAAACAAGAATAACTTGCACTGGTTGCAAAGCGAATTAGGCGTCGTCGAGTGGGGAATAAAACTAGTTGGCATTTGGCCGATGAAAAGTCGTTTTTCAAATATAAATTTCAAAATTTGTGTGGAATGACCTTAAACTGTTTTTACGGTACCTATAGTGCAAAAAATCTTGAAAATCTTATTGAAAGTTTATTATACTTTATTGTTATAATGTCTACGCTGCTAAAATTATTTATCGCCAAATCGATTCGAAAAGCACTACAAGCTCTGTTTTACATTATGGCCAGCGATTACAAAGAATACCATTATTTACCTCTTACAAGTAAAAAGTGCATCATGAAAAACATACGAAACAGGAAATTGATTACAATACTGATGATAATATTCCTGAATTTGTCGATCATAGGTGAGATATTTATAAAAGTCAACTTTTATGTGAAATATTTATAAAATATATGTTTAAAGCCATCATTATATTTTCACTTTTAGCTTATGTAGCTCAAACATATGACATCGAAATGAAAAATTGGAAAGCATTTAAATCGTTACCTTTCATTACAATAATTCCTAAAGTTATATTGCATTCATCATTTTTTCCTTCAGTAATTGCAATAATTTTGTGTTCTTTTTTTATATGGATGGTAGCTGTAGTATCTATAGATTCAATTTTTGCAATTGTTATGGTTCACGCAACAAATCAGTTTACTATTGTTTCTGAAAAATTAAAACTGTATAACGATGAATTGGATACTTGCAATAGAAATCAAAGGTTTTTACAATTTTGTAGTTGTTTTAGATGCATCATTAAAGACCACATACATGTATTGAGGTGACGACTGTTAATATTTTACAAAATGATTTTCTTAGTAATTTCAAAGGTAAAATTAAAGAGTGCAATATTTTCAGGTTTGTAAAAGATGTAGAAAATGCATTTTATATTTTATTGCTAGTAGAGGTAACGAGAAACATATTACATTTTGGCATTCAACTTCATAATCTTATTTGGGTAAGAAATTTTCAAGTTTTCTTAAATTTTGCATTGATTACATGATAACATAATTTTGCCATCCTTAAAGCTCTATAAAATTAATAATATCTTGAAACTAGTACACGTTGGAATTATTTTATTTTCAATGAATTTGCACTTATTCATGTACTGTGCAACTGCTAAAAATATGACTGATGCTGCAAGTATCTTTTTGTTTCTACGTTTTATTACATCTGTGAGCCAATTTCATTCCCTATAAGACATCATTTTTTAAGGCAAACACATTAGTATCAGCGTTTGCAGCATGAATTGGTATGATTTCCGAGCTCAGACGATGCGATATATTATTTTAATGATATTGAGATCGCAAAAATCCTGCTACGTTACCGCTGCGAAATTTTTTAATTTATCACTCGAGACTTACAGAACTGTAATTAAAAATACATTTTTTATACGACATAAACTGCACTTATTGCCAACTTATTCTGTTTCAGGTTCTTACAACGTCATTTTCCTATGCTTCCGTAATTTTAGCCACACGAGGTCATTCTTAATGTCAATATTTCTGTAAGTGCTTTGACTCGTTAATTGAATATTTTACTTCTTCATGCACGAATTGTGTTAATCTTTATTATTAAACTACTACCCTGGTGCAACAATAAAATAATGAACACTTATTAAATCCATCCCAACTTGTATCGTCGGATAAAAAAATTATTTATCGCAATAATCAATTTGCCGTAAAATCCAGACAATAATACCGAGAGCCAGAAATTCTCAATTTTCAGAAAATCCCATTCTCGCACCGACTTAAGAATCACCTGGCATCGGTTCATTAACCAAACCCTCAGTAGCATTAATCTCGCGCGAATCGACGGAGAAAAAGCGGCGTAACAAAGCCTTCGGAAAATTCGCGCGATCGAATTCCACGAAACGGCGACAAGCGTCCCCCGTTATGTGCCGCCAAGTCCCGCGACTCGCTTCGTTATACGTTGACTCGATAACTCATTTTGATTAATGTCTCGCCTCCGCCCCGCGAGAGCTCGGCCGTCTAAGAAATGAAATTTCTCAGCCGTTCATAAGAGAACCGCGCGAGCGCACGGCATCGGTTATTCGGCCGGTTAACGGGCTGGAATCGATCTCGACTCCAGCCACCGCCGCTTCTCGTCGCGACGTCATTGTTTCCGCGACAAAGAAAATGGACGGGCGCAGAAGGTTAGAATTTTAAAGTTTAGGCAATTCCCGTACCTGGAATGTCGGCGGATTTTTACGGGGCGCCGTATAGAATTGCAGCAGCTGCTGCGAGATTGAGTTGATGCGTATACGCCGCGGCGGGTTAAGCGCGCGTGAGAGAAAATGCAGCCGCGGTGAACGTTTGGCGAACGGGAAACGCTGCTGGCTCAACGTGCTTGGAAATCGTAAGGGGGATTACGTGCAGCTTCTTTTCCTTTGCTGGAGAATCAATGATGTTAGATTTTACGCTTTGCTAAATAAAATAAGACGCAATCCCGAAAATATAAGGCGACGTCTTGTATTATCGGTTCGTTCGAAATCGCGAGCGTATATGACATGCTGCATTGAATAAAGTCATACCGCTGCTTTATGAGTACCTCCGACGCGTAAACAAACAAGTGGCTCCTTCTTTCCGTCCTCCGTTCCTCCCGTATGTGTCAATTGGCGGCTTCGCACGCAACAAGTGCGCGTGTTCCAGCAACCCAGATATCTTTCCTGCGCCGAGCTCCGAGCGAGAGATGTACCGTTAGCCTCCGCGGAGCAGCGACGACACTGATCAATTTGCGCGCTCGCCGCTGTTGCGCCGACCTTTTTCAGACGGAGCTTCCCTTACTAATGCGGAGGCTCGTCTCCGCCGAATAATATAGCTTGCTCCGCTTTATTTATGGAAGCTGGCTTTTAAATTGTCTTTTTTCATCGATGGTAAGAAGGAATGGTAACATTGTAAGAGGAGGGTTGCTCATCTCGATAATTTAACAGTTTTGCTCTGCGCAAGTAAGCTATGGAAAACGTTAATCATTATTCAAGCAAGAAGAATAAAGAGTTTGACAAAAATAAAAGCTGCGCTCGATTCCAAAGAAACGTGCCAGGCCGTCATCCGCGCCTCTATATACACGCACATAGACAAAGTGTTAGAAAATGCGGGCACCGCGTCAAGTGCGTAACCGATTAGGAGAGAAACTGCAAACTGATGGGCTGTTGTAAACACCGAGTGTCTTTTTCTCTTGTCATCCTCTTCGTAAAATCGCTTTCGATCGTGAGTCTTGTAGAAAAGTTTAAGGAGGTCAGTTTCGCGTGAATGGGATTGATTAATTGATTAGTTAAAGAGATCTATGCTCTGCTTTTTTTCCTTCCTGACAAGTATACGATTTTAAAAGTGCAGCTGTTAAAAAGCCGGTTTATAGCCAATTATTTGTAAGGTTTTTCGAGTGAAATTCTTTGGGCCAGTAACTAATTTCATGGGCAATTAGTAAGAAAAGTATTTGGTGTCAAATACTGTTTTTATATTTTGCTGGAACTACGTAATTATGTGCAGGAGGTTGTTTTTGTGAATTTTAAGATCAAAGAATATATGATAGAATTCTGCGGTCCAGGTAATAAGTGAAGATATAAATCAGGTACACTTATAATCTAAGGGTTGTGGTAGACCACATTCTCTCCTAAAATCTGTTACTTTCAATGAATTCATGCTGCATTACCTGTTCCCTTTTTTCTATTAAAGTACCGAATTTCTATTAAAGTGCATTTCCTGTCAACAATTCATCTGAAATAATTTTCTAAAAAGCTATAGTTTTTCACGAGTTCCTCCGCAGTCCTCCTCTAATTCCCCAAGATCCCAGCGTCCAAAAGAAAAGGAAAAGATCGCTAGTCAGTCTAGCGACTTGGCTGTACCTCCGAGGTAATAGCAGCGGCCTCAGCAGCAGCGGCGTACAGTAGGTAAGTAAAAAGGGTTGCGAGAGTGGGGCGCCCGTCGGCGGCGAAAGGAGGAGTAGTAGGAGGAGGGCTTGGACGTCTGTGTGCGTGTACAGGCCCGTGTAACGAAAGAGCGTCGGGAGAGAGTGCCGCGAGAGAGTGCCCCGCGAGAGGAAAGGGAGAGAGAGAGAGAGAGGAGGCCTCTCTCGGAGTCAGTGCCGCGTCGGGCAAGCCACAACAGTCCGGCATCGCGCGCTGAACCGACTGCACGTGGCTCGGCGTCGGCCTCACGCGCCAAAGGCCCTCCGCACGTGACACCCAGCCGTGTAGCTGCCCGCGCGTGTGTGACTTGTGCCCTCCTCGGCAGCAGCAGCAGCAGCAGCAGCAGCAGCAGCAGCAGCATCGGCCAGTGAACGATACGACCGTGAGAGAGGCAGAGCCCCTCGTGCCACCGACAGCCGGTACGTTCCTAAGGCACACACCAAGTTTAATGCTATTCCGCGCATTCTGCAACGCCAATTAGATCCGTCTAACCCCCTCGACGGCAAACTCAATTAGCCAGCGGCGTCAATAAGCCAAAGACATTGACACACATGCCGCGAGCCGCTGCTGGCGCGGCACGTGGCGCTTTTCTCGCTGATCCCCAGCTGTCCTCGGGACTTATTCCAGGGGTAGACGAGTAAGCCTTGAGATTATTGCTGTTCGAGCAAAAGTCACTTTGCCCAGGTTGCCGAAGAGTAGAAAGCCGTTTTCTAATCGTTACCCGAGAGACATTCCCGCTAGAACGTTTCCAGTCTTTTTTCAAAAACTCCGTCCAAACCGGTTGGAATTTTAAATGTCGAAAATACCGAGGAAAGACTCCGGGAAAGCTTTTGATTGACGAGCACCGTCGGAAGCGAGCGCCTTCTGGTCGGAGCACTATAACATTCTTTATAAAAAAACGACATCATTTGCAATCCACTCGAATTTTCCCCTGCTAAAAGAGCGCCGCAGCCGCCTCGGACCGAGCGCGTCTCTTCCCCGCGGTGGGAAAAAGGGCGAGGAGCGCTGGCAAAAGTGAGTTACGAGTGGCGAAGAAAATTGCGCGCGGCGGAGAGAAAGAGCGTGGAAAAGAGAGTGGAAAAGAAACCCGATACGCCTACGCGCGCTAGAGGAGAGCGACTCCAAGCGTCGCGTTTAATTGTTGTTATACGGCCCGTGGAATGCGCGCCGCTCGATCGAAAGGGTTTTGGACCGGCTTGCGAGAGGCTGTGCGAAATCTCCGAAGGAAACAATCGACGACGCCGCGCGGCATTGTGCGCTCTCCCTCTCCCTCTCTCTCTCTCCTCTCGCGGCGGCGGCGTAATTGTGCCTCGATGACGTTGGAAAAACGAAAATATGTAGGAGAGAGAAAGAGGGGCCAGCCTCTCTCTCTCTCTCTCCTCTCCTCTGTGCTCGATACCCTTACCAAGCGCTTTTTCTCGACGCTCTCGCGTGACACTTACCCACGCGTTCAAGTCTACAGAATCTGTCGGTCGATCGAGAGAGCCGGCAATGCTCATTCGCGCTCTTCCTCTTTATTTCGAGCAGAGAAGATAGAACAATTTTAATGCCACGTATCCGCAGGTGTACTCAATCCGAAGGGGGAATCCGGAGCCCATCCGTCACCGAGGCAGCGACAATGAATTTTATTAGCCTACCGCGAGAGCGGTCCTCTCGAACCTCGGCCATAAACGGCTCGAAATTCGCGTCTCGCCTCCGGCGGGAGCGCAAAAAAAGCGAAGCGCGCGACACTCTGCATACCGTTGCTCAACGACTTGACGAGCCTCGGTGGCTGATCGGTAAATATCTTGGCCTTAATTTCGGCGACGATTTAGAAGGCGGAAATGACCTTCGCGGGGAGAGAGAGAGAGAGAAAAAGGATCCGTGCGCGAGAGATTCCAGGTCAGACGAAACGAGCATTAATTCGCGGCGCGCTCATCCGAGGGTCATTGTATTATGTCACTTTTAGAATCATCGCCGAGTGCCGAGAGCAACATCCGATCCTGTTAATTCCTACGCGGAATCCGACGAGCTTTTCTTTCGCCAGACGCGAGAGGATCACTGCACTGGAGGAGGGGGGTACTAAAAGCGGTTAACCTACTTTTTCAAAGGCTTTTGACTTGGGTGAATTGATTGTTTTTTTTTTCAGGTGCGTGATTAGGAAACGGCAATTACCTAATTTGCCTGTGTTTTTGCGCTTTTATTTACTCTTTATTCAATTTTTTCAGACTCATAGTTATAAACTTTTAGAGGTTGACGTTTAATGGGTACTTGCGTGAATCGTTAATTGATAATAAAAAATTATAGAAACAAGTTGAGATCATAATTTGTTTCATTATAGGTTTCCTAACAAAGTTTTCATCATTGTACAAATGAACTATAAAACTGACCCAACCTCCAATGCAGTAAGAATTAAATAAGATAATCTTCAGCTTGCGCAATCTACGTCCGTCTTAGAAATTTCTAAATTTTTCATTTGGCATTAAAAAAACTGCAGGGTGTCTAACGAGATTTAAAAAAAAAATGTACTCTCATCCGCTTAGGGCGCATTTTCATGGCTGCTTTCAGTTTCCGCTTTGATATCAACCCTTGACTGAGCGTCCGGCGTGTATGATTACGGATTTCTCGGTGCCCGATCGCGTCAGTCGTGCGCGCAATCGCGCCGCGCGTTTATTTTCGTTCTCGCGCGCGCGCAGGAACGTCCGGAAAAAAAAGGCAAGCGGCTCCGACGAGGACTGCAGTGTCGTAAGAAGCGAGAGGCATCCGGTTTTCCATTCTTTTGGAGGAGCGATGCCTTTTTATAGCGGGCTTTTCGATGTTTTGGGAATGCGGGAGATTATACCTTTTTTTTTGTCTATGGTAAAAAGGTCACTTGTTCGAAAGGCATTTTATTACATTTATTTTGAAACTGAATGGTTAAGTACTCGCATTTGAACAGTATTTTTGATAGAATTTATTAAATTTAGAAGAATAACCAGATGAACGCTGGCAGTCACGCTTAAGACATTAAAATGAGCGTTAATTTTCATCAGTCTACGTGATCTACATCTTTATCTTTATCATTTGACAAACGCAAATTTACTTATTACGTCTGAAGTTGTTAAATACGAAACTTATTATTTTTATTTGTTTGAACGATGATAATTTTCAGCAGGTGATGTGATTTTAATCAGTAGTCTGTCTTTAGAGCTAGGCACCTCATAATTTGTAATTATCTCAATTAGAAAGTTCAAGGTACTTATTACATCTAAATCACGCACTTGTAAGAATTGTTAGTAATTTAAAAAATCTCATAGATAAAACTAGTTTTTACCTTTTCAAGTGCACATTACATTGACACCTGTTACTTATCGAGCATACATTCAACTCAAGGGTACGTAATCTTTTTAAAACCTCCTAAAATTGAACATTATCATCGCAACGAGAAAATAATCTCAAACGAAATGTAAATTCTCCTCCGCAAACACTATTTATGCCGAAGTTCCGAAACGATCGCTAAATAAAACGTCAGAGCCCAGCACTGAATAATTACCGAAAATCCAGGCTCGTCCTGGGAGCAGCCTAAAAATTTACGGCTAAGCCGGGCCGCCGCAGCAGCCGGTGCCTGCAGCGGGATAGAGAAAAAAGGCAGCTCGCGTTGAACTTGAAATGATCCCGCAGCTTCGCTTAGCATGCTCGTCGTGCCGATTAACATAATAACGGAAAGCGCGCGGACGCGCACACACGCATGAATGGCGCGCGCGGCGATCGCGGCGTAAAAATAAAATTACTCCGGAGGCGCTTCCCAGGCTCGGGTAGCTTCTACGCCTCCTCTTCTCCCGCCGGCTATCGAATTTCGAACACCTCCGAGGAGCTCTCTCTCTCTCTTTCCCCCGTCCTCGCCGGTCTTTTCCCTCTTCCTTTTGCTCGAGTAATCGCGCTCGGTTTCAGTCCGGTTGCTCGACAATTGCTGTTGCTTGGGCTACTCGGTTTTTTTAAAGAAAGTGCCAACAGACTGTGGAACTCTCTGTAATTTTGCTAAAATTTAAGAATCCAGAGGATAAATAACCGCGTTTCCAATTTTGGAACCGAAATCTTTAATATCTCAATCAAGCAACTAAATGGCACAGTCAGGCCTCGCGAGTCTCGCAGGCGCGCGCATACTTCGGGTGATCGCATCAGTCGCTTTCCCATCGACGCAAAGTCGCTTACTTTCATATGAACTCGTTACCGTTGGAGCGTGCGCCTCCGTAATTTGAGCAAAGACCCAGTCATCAGGAGCGAAAAAAAGTCGAAAATTCTCCGGCGTAACCAGGTTCCCAAGCGCGGCCAATGCACATACACACACACACACACACACGTGCCGGCCTTTCCCGCAATTTGCGGTATAAACAGAGCTACGAGAGCGGCGAAAAAAGAGACGACGACGACGACGACGCCGATCTTGCCTTTCACGAGATCAGCGCGACGCGACGACGACGCGACGCGGAGCTCCGAGGTCGGGATCATTCACCGCGATCTTTCGCTAAGAATCCGCAAGTCGGCCTGCCGTAGTGCGTAAACACGTCTTGATGGAATTTCGAAACGCTTATCCAGACCGGCGGCCCTGAGATGCTTTGGAAAGAGGAGCGATTCTTTTTCATTCTTCCGAGCTCACTTTGACTGCTCGATCATTCGAGATGGGAAATTGAAATGAAAAGAGGGTAAATGTATGTGGTGCGCGGCGATCGGAGCTGCGTTATTGAAATGGAAAGCCAAGGTAGAATCGTTTTAAGGCTTAATGTACAATGTATAATTTCAAATATGAGGAAAAGCAAATATTTTGTCAATACTTCAGTATACAGATGTTTAATCTTGTGCCTTTAATACAATTCCCTTAGTCATGAATTTGCCATTTAAAAAGTTAATATTTTTAGAAGCTTCGCAGACGTTTTTATCAGAATATAAGAAGACTTTTTTAGTTTTGAATAAATTATTGAACAAACGTTTGAAGTACATTAAAAAAGTGGAAATCTTGCAAGTTTTGAATGTAGTTTAGAAATCGGATACTTAACACACTTGCATAATGATTAAAAATCGATGAAAATAGAAACTTTGCAAACAAGAATAAACATTAAGTTTCACTATGCAGTGTTTGAACTCTTCACGCACGTCAGTTCAAATACGTATAATAAGCCGTAAACAATTATTGTGCATTGTAATTTGAGAAAGTACTCTTACTACTCAAAGCGCTTTTCACGCATTTACGATCTAATTAGTATGCGAAGAAGTGAAAATAAGCTACATTTTTACATTTTGCACTTTATTTTTCTTGGTAAAATCTCCCCTTATTTTTATTCATTTGTTCGTTAGTTTGTTAAAAAAAAAAGAAAAAAAAAGCATTATGCATAATAATCTCGCCATTGTAAACTTTCGACGCGGCCGCCAAAAGCGTAAATTTTTCCTATCCCACAAAGTCCAGGCTCGCCTTCCGAGACGAGAGCAAAGACGCGACGAGTCTTCGAAATCGGACGAAGCCTTTGCATTCCAGGCGAGAGATTCATCTTATCGCGGCGCAGATAGGCTACTCCCGAGGCGCGAGTCCAAGGAGAGGCTCTCGAAAAAGCCTAGATGGCGGCGCACTTGATTTATCTATCGCTTAACGGCTCGGCGTTTCCAGTTTCTCCCGTCTCTCTCTCTCGAGCTCACGTGGCCCAGTTTGCGTAATCGCGGAATCGCAGACAGCGACGTCGTCCCCGATGTTTATGTATGCTCCTCCTCTCTCTCTCTCTCTCTGTCTCTCTCGGCGGGGAGGAAGGAAGAAGCCGCGTCCAGTTCGACTTTTTCCGCGGGCTCTCGCGCTCTGCAGTTTTTCTTTTTCAGCGCGCGCCAATTAATTACGGCCGCGACGCTGAGATATGTGCCCTGACGATCGTCGAGCCCTCGTAAACAGCCGGAAAATGCGGGGCTTTCTTTTTTCTTACCGGGGAAATCGACGCGCATTATGAGCAGCCTCGAACGAGAAGCAAAGACGTACCTTTTTCGAAGCGCTGCTGCTGCCGCCGCTGCCGTGGCTGCTGCCTTTAACGGATGTTTCCTGCTCCAGATGTATGGAGCGGTAACTGTTTATTTAACTGTATAATCATTGCTATTATGAAATGGGATTCTTTTTCGAAATTTGCCAAGGCTAATTGTAGGAAAATGGCGTTCAAGTGCAAAGCATTTTGCTCGGGGAATGCAAGGCCAGTCTCGTTCGAACTGGGGCTTCAGTGGCTATAGTGGGCCAAATTTACCAAGAACTGTTTTCAGTTGAATTACCCACGGCGAAATAATACGGTTTCGTTTACAGTAACAGTGCATTCCGAACGTTTTTAATAATCAATTACAATTTAAGCAAAATTTAAAGTAAAATTTAAAGTCCTTGTAGGCCTATTTGTTGCATTCAACCCTTATTTTGTAAATAAAACATGAAACTGTATAATAATAATTTAGTTTTTGAAACATTGTAAATAATTCCTATTCATTTTCTCGAAAGCGTTCTTTATTAAATCGATAAACATGTAAATCGGAGTTGCTTGTTCCGAAACACCATTAAAGTATTTTTAGTCATTTTACTTAATAGCACGTTACCATCTCCCACAAACATAATAATTAGATGCATCATAAGACTCGGGTAGATGCATTTTATTAGGGAATTAAACTGCGGTATTGCAGAAATCAACGTTGCTCCCGCGGCAGAATTTATTTTACGGAAAGAACTTTCTTACTCGAGAACGGGGGATGTTAATTGAAAACAACCAGTTTCCTATCCTTAATGTTTTCTCGTACCAGTCACTCGCAGGTATAATCGAGGCGTTTAATTGAAGCATCGCCAAAAATCAGGCATCCACCGCCAAAAGAACCTTCTCGAATTTTCGCCTTAAACCCGAGAGCGCGCACCGACTCACCTTGAGCCCTGAGTCCGAGGCGAAATCGCGTCGTCGTCTCGAGACCCCCGAAAAACAAGCCCCACCAGTTTTTCGTCGATCCTCGATGCCTACCTGCCCAGTCGACTGTTTAATGGCGCGTCCGCTCAATGAACCGTCCGCGAGCCGCTCGGAGACAAACGAAACGGGCGTTATAAATCGCGGCGATCGGAGCGTCTCGTAAGAGTGCGTGCCTCGTCGAAAAGGCAGCCGCACTCGACCTCCTTAATTGCGGGGGGAGGGGGAGGAGAGGGCCTCCGCGCGGCGCTCTCGGAAACCTGTTTCTGCAACGGCGGCGGAGCGCGCGCGCAACTTATATTTGTGTACGTTCGCCGCGAGCGAGAGGGAGGACCTGGCCGTGTGCGAGCGAAACCGCAATGCCGCGGCCATCGAGAGCCGCCGGGATTGATTCTGCGCCGAGCGCACCGCGAGCTTTTGCGAAATTTCAAAGGGGACTTGGAAAGAGAGAGTGATGGAATCGGTGCGAGATTACTCCGGTTAGAGATGACTTTTTCAGATGCTCAACATTTTCTTCTTTTTTGCAGATTAACGAGCGTGTAAAGTTTTGGAATTTCGTTTTTATTGAAGGAAAACATGATCGTTGACTGCAGTGATTCAGTTCGATTAGTGAAATTTCCGGGGGCATCGTAAGAAAGAGGCAAGTCCTCGTAAATTGTCATTATAATTGTTTCGGGAAGTTATGTCGTAGGAAGGAAAAAGCGGCGAACGCTTCCGCTTCTGTTTTCAACGACACGTGCTCCAACTGCGTGAAGCGAAAACTATCGGGTTTGACGAGTTGGCCAGTCGCATAAAGTTCGTTTTCTAATGTACTTATATAGTCATTAGAAACTATAATTCACTTTAATTTTGTTGTTGAGGTTTAAGACTACTATTTGCGATTCGGTATTCTGATATAATTCCTTTTTATGACAGTATTGCGCCTTTTTTTTTACGTCGATACATAAATTTTCAGACTTTAACGATTTCCGACTTTTGTACAAAAAATATATAAACGTTAATAAGGTCTACTTCCCGATTAGTTTTTATTCGTATCAAAAAAAGTGAAGAGATTGTTGCAGCGCTTTTTTTTTTTTTTTTTTTTGTTCGAGAAATAACAGTGTATTATTCAGCAGAAAAACAAATTAAAGTATGCTGTAAGACTTGTGACAAAAAGTAACAGCACTCTCTACATTTGTTTGTCCAATACCTCTCTAATTACTTTCCGAATTTCATGAAATTCCCCTCGAAAGCATCGACGGAACGGCGATTTTTCTCACCGACGCCTCGGCGCGGCTCTTTTTACCGCGTCGCTAAATCAGGAACCCTCTGGCTTTTTCTCATACCGGTGGATATTATGCAAGACAAAACAGTCACGGCGGCCGCGCTTTCTTGACACGCTTCGAGGCATTCGTAGGCCGGGCTTTCATTCATTAAACGCGCCTCGCGCGGCCAGGAATTTCGAATCAGGTGTGCGCGCGCGCCGAGATGGACTTTTTTACTTTTCTACAGGCTCGGGAGTGAGACGTTGATGGGCTCGAGGGTTGACGCTTCTGAATTTATATGCGGGGGAGGAGCCCGCGAGGTTTATGACCCGTTGAGACTTATGCAATGATCCGTCTAAGAGATAGCATTTAATTACGTTCACTGCTTTTTGTGCTAACCAGGCTTGCGAGTCGGACAGTGTTTACGGACTTTTTCCGTGCAATCGTTGGGATTTTTTTTTTGTTTTTTCAATTTTGACTTTCGATGTAGTTTTAGTGAAATGTAAGCTACTTGAGAAAATTCGTCTTTTCTACGATTTCCTGTTTTTATTGACTATAAACATATTTTTTACTTTGGAACTAAAATTATTTTCTAAATTTGTTTACTTTTTACACTTTAAATTAGACTATTAATTTTGTATAATTCGATTTTTACAAAACGCTAATCTTTCATTGTATTACAAGTAGAACAATCAACTCCACTTAGTAAGTAATTGTCATTCCGCGTGGGAATTCTCATTACATGCGATTTAAGTTCTCTCAAATGAATTGAATATATGCGTTGCTGTATAATTTTAATCATTTTAATTCTATATTTTCAAGTCTACTATGATTCTTACTATAGGTAATTAAAGTAATTTATACATAATTTGTTTCTAATTGTTTATATATAGTTTACTATAAAAAATCTGTTCATCTCATCCTGTTTTGATGTTTTCTACTTTACGTTTTATTAGTGGTGCTAAAAAGCCGTTTTTGTCGTTTATGCTAACTTGCTCAGCATTGCCTTAAATTTTACGGGACTTTCTCTTTCCATCGTCAGGTCTAATTAAAATTCTTGTATAAAATAAGTTACTTTTTAAAGCTCGAAATAATTTTCACTATATTATATTTTAATAGTCTTTTATGATGACGAATTTTTCTCCAGTTTAAAAAATGTTTCATTAATTAAAATTTATCACACTGTAATTTTACATAATAAATTATTTCTTGATCATTTTTTATTAGATTTTTAATATTAATTTTTAGTGTACAAGTAGTATATGTAGTTTTTAATATTTAATATCATATAAATAAACAAACTAATAAATAAGCAATTAATTTTATAAAGTTTTTTAATACATTTTTCGACTTTTATACGAGCAGAAAAAAAATATTGCTTGACACTATACAAATAAATTATTACCTTAAGAACAAAATTTATTGATTCAACTACATTTTCTGTTAATTACACCCATCGGTTGCATTTTCAGTTGATTTAATGGAATTTCTGTTTGCCTCGAAAAAACTTTTGAATTTTTAGACTCAACATTTAAATTGTCATAACAATGTAAGTTCTGCCAATCAACCAAAAATTCTGTTGGATATTGTTAACAGAAAATGCGGTTGTTTCAATAACATTTTTTTCTCAACGTAGAAGCAAAGAAATCACTTTCTAAGTGGCAAGAAACCTAAGACTGTTCAGAACGGAAATTCAAAGATTTTTTGCTTGCGAAAAATTGATTTCGAACAGATGGCCAACGAATCGGTTGACCGGCTTAGTCCCAGGAAATAGGAAATCGAAACCCTTTCTTACCAGGACGATAATAGAGTTACGCGCCATAAGGCAGCTCTGGGATTTTATCGTTACTTGTCGATTCAGTGTTCCAAACATCCTCACCACAATCCTTTTCGCGCTAATGACTTAATATATAAACTCGTTAAGAAGCACTGCGAGATCACCCAAAAAAATAAATTTTTTGAACAATCTGACTAATTACTTACTTTCGCACGAAACTCACCAAGAATTCGGCACTTGGTGCATTGGCGAAGTTAATTAAGCTTTCTCTTTCCCTTGCTGTATTATAATATCATCCTTTGTTAACAACTAAAAATAAAACTTGAATAAATAATTCTAAATTTCAAACTGATATCCTTTGCAATGTTCTTTTATAAAGATTTGATGTAAATTTATATTGAATATGAAAACGTTAACTTGTAACACGTCAGCAATTATAACCTTCTAAACCTAATACTCTTATGAAAACCACGTTAAAAACCGTATTACACAAACTCCTTTAAATATTAGTGTATTATACAACAATAGTTTCGTGTAAATATACATGACTTTTTAGATTCGCGATTTGCATACAAATGTCCGTCTGCAAAAATTGCGCAATTCGCCTCCGCTACAATACAGATGCAAAAGCACTGTTTAAACGAAACTACAATACCTTCGATTTTCTTCCGACTTTCGATCGCGCGCCGCTCCAGAATCATTCCTCTCCTTCTTTTTCTCGGCTCGGGCTAAATTGCACTTTGATTTCGCCTCGAGGCACTTTTCTTTTACCCGCGGAGTTTCACCGGTCTTTCGATCGACGCCTCGCGTTTTTTTTTCTATATTTGGGACGTCGGGGCTGGGGGCGGATTAATCATTTTCGGCGGTGGACTTTTAAGGAGCCGAGAATCGTGAAAGTTACATAAAATTGACGCGGGCCTTGGTAATGATACTGCATCGGCTGCTGCACGAAGCGAGTCGTTAAACTGAAAGGAGAGTGTGTTCGTTCAGGAATTCTAAAGTCGTTAGGCTTTTAGGACTAAACTCTCAAGGTTCTTAAAAACCCAATTTTTTTCTAAAGACTATTTGTAAAAATAGAATTAGCTTTATGTAGTTTTAGTAATATTGAATACAAATCCTGTATATTACCTTTAAGTTATGGATAGATGTATAAATAATTTATCAACTCATAATTTATTCAAAAACTTATACATAAAATGATTTTCGATGTTTTTTTCTACTCATAATTAATTAAAGACTGAAATTCTTTCAAGAATCTAAAAACTCATTCTCTTCTTCTTAGGCCAAAACTTAAATTTTTTATTTTCATCTGTTCCGGTTTTAGAATATTCCAAAAATAATTTAATTATTGATATAACACTACGCCATCTTTTCACCTAAATCACTCTTTCATCCCAGTCTTAAAAGCAGAGAACTTGATGCTAACAAGTAACGTTTTCCAAGTATCAAACCGATACTTTTCCCAACCGTCAATGAACCGCAAGTATAAAAGAAGCTATTTACACGAATACACGCAAGTGCAAAAGCAAACCGACGCTATACATATTCTTCCGGCAGGCATAAAAGTCGAGCCGAGAGTCGGAAAGCAGCGGCTACCGGAGGACTGTCCGTCTCTGGTTTTCCGTATATGCGCCGCCTACGCGAATCCGCCGGTCTCTCAACGGCACGCGCAGCAGCGCGGCAGCCTGTGTATATATATATGCGCGTTGCATGGCCGTTGGCCGAGCCGAGAAATGTGGCGCTCTCTTCTCCCCGCGGCTACGAATTCCGTTACGCGCCGCACTTGTACGTCGGAGTCTCTCCCTCTCTTCTTCGCCAAAGCTTCTTACCTGCTTATACCTCCTTCTTTTTAGCCTCTCCTTATCTCGCTTGACCTTTCGAAATATGCGACTGAAAAAACACAAGGATCGCTCTTGCTTTTTTGCGAAACGGGAATGTGACTGCTTTTGTTTGGGGCTTTGGTCCTGCGAAAAATACTGGGAGCGGGCATGGATGTCAGCAATTTTAAACTGTCTCTTTTTCTGCTTTTTAATCCGTTTTGTCTAATCAAAAATTTTATTTTGTTACAGGTAAGTAGCGGAAGATGCTTTGGGAGTTTTGACGACTGACGACTAAGTTACTTGTTGGTGTAAGTAAAGACTCCTAAAGTTATTTATAATTAATGATCGGCAATATTATCACCAATTCGCAGAAAATATTTCTGAAAACTCAAACTGCTTCGAAGGCTATTCAAATCATGAAAAACTTTAGAGTTTATAAAAATGTCTTGTAATAATAGCATTTTTATAAAGCATTGATTATATATACGTACGTCATTCAAACGTACATTCGCCCAAGTCGAAGTCTATCGATTAGAATATCTTCCCCCGGTATCTCATCTTGTTAATTACCGGTGAAAAAGACGATTGATTAGCGGTGGCTCGGTCGAATCAGGAAGCAGTCATCTCTTGGCAGCTGACAGGTGAGCGGCTGTAAACTGCAGGTCGAAAGCCCCAGAAATGAAGACCCGCGCGGTCGGGATAAGACCGAATTGTTTATGCGCCATTCATTCCCAGCCTTGAACTCGTGCTTCTTCTTTTAGAAACTGGATTTATTATTCGAGAAGCTAAGTTTTCTCCGAATGGAATGCTTGGATTTTTGCGGAGTCGCTCGTGACCGAGGAACAACGGATGATTAAGTTCTTATACTCCTTTGCTTCTGCCTCTTATTGTTGGATTAGGAAAACTTTCTTCGGGATTGAAACACTGTTTGGAAAGGTTAACAAAGCGTTGAATTAATTGGAAATTTAAGAGTATCATATCATTTTTTACATCTTTCTGTAAAAAACTGTAGGTCGTGGAGTTGCGAGGACGTATAAGCTTTCGAGGAAAAAACATAATTAACGGCGGCAACATAATTTAAATAAGTGCGAGTAACTATTATTATCTCGCGCAAAAAGAGCAAGAAATTATTCGGAACACATGAAAGTCGTATGCTCTCTTGAATGCGTGCCTTTGCAATTACCATCTTCATTAGTCTGTCAAAGGCGCGCCAAGTAAAACCGACGGCGGAAGTATACGCAAGCAACATCAAAGCAGTCCAACCACGCGCACACAACAAACTCAATTTCTCGGCGTTTCTTTCACTTTCCTACACAATTTCGCGTTTTCACTGCGAGCTTTTTCTCGGAAGTGTTTATGCGCCACCGAGAAGAGCAGAGCTCGCCGCATTATCATCAAACCCCGCGGCAAGCAAAAAAAAACTAATCGCGCGCGGCGACATTCAAAAACAAAGCCCTCCGCCAGAAGCGCAAGCTGGCAATTGGCCACGGCTCGTTATCACTCCGTGCAGCGGCGGCGTTTCGCGCGCCTTGGCAGAAACGTAACGAGCGTACGGTACATCGGGCAGGCGAAGACAGTCGGCGATGCGCCGTGAAATCGGATAAATCGCGTCACGAGCAGCTCTCGACGTAACGTCGCGGCGCGGGCGTCACGTGTGCCAGAGCCTGTTTGTATAATGGGATAGGTAATGCGCGCGACGTATGTAACGGCGCGAGCGCTTGACCTCCGCTTATGTCAAGCCGATCTGCGAGACGGAGCTAATCCTGCCAGGCTAAGCAAACCGAAGTGGCTTTGAATTTTAAGCGGCTGGCTTTGCTGCTCGACGCCCGAGAAAAAGAACAAACTAGTCGTTTGGCTCGTCGAGGTTTCTCGACTAATGGCGTACAGGGGGGCTGACGCCTGTAAGGAAATTGAGTGCTGGTAAAGAGAGGCCGAACAGCTGTTTGAATTCACGGCGATATTCACTGCGAGATTGCGCTGGGTTTAAGGCTTCCGGAATTTTAGATATACATCTGTATTCTGATTTACTGAGGAGATACTCGCATTTGCGGCTCGCGGTTTCGCTCGAACTTTGGGATACATTTTCTTAAACAAAATAATGTACAAAAAGAAATTTTATTTAATAAAAGGTATCACAAAGTTTGAGCGAAATCTGCGATCTGCAGATTGAGTGTGAAAAGCTAAAGTGATTTTGACGACTTGTATTATTTACCAAAGTTTATTATAAAATTAATGAATAAAGTAAATTTAATTCACAATAATTATTGTTTTTATCAACTGAAACATTTCAATAAAAGAACTAAATTTAAAGTTAATTCAGAAAGTCGGTAAACCAGCACCTTGCATCTAGGATATGCACGTGTTTATAATTCTCATCTGTCACAAGATATGCGTACACGTCACGACGCGCGAAGAAAAAAAGTACGCTACCAAAATACCGGATTTCATATAGCGGAATATTCCGAAAGATTATTTTCGATAACCGGTCATTAATTTCGGCTCGCACTCTGCCGTTTTCGTTTACGGACTCAGGCAAAAGTACGCCCCGGCTGCTCCGGGTTACGGCGCGCTTAACGTTTCGCCGGGATCGATACAGTTATACGTAAGAAGACTCTGACATGATTCCGCGAATACTCGCGTGCCGCCGCTGAATTCTGGAAAAATCTGCTTAACATTCGTCGACCTTGATTTTATAATGAGTCGGTTATTAGCGCGGTGCATATTTTTTCATAGAATTTGAATGTTTTTTTTTAAACCGCGGGCAATATTTTCGATTTTACTTTCTTCTTTTGAATGTTTCTGATTTTTCGGACATGTTTGCTTGACTTGATTAATTCTTCCATTGCTATAAGTATTAAAAATATATCAAATTATTTTATTAGAATGTGCACATTTCTGAAATGATAAAACTCAAAGGATGAAAAGCTGCAAAACATTTTTGACGCTTCTACAACAATACCTAGGCTCGTTTACAAGAAATTCAATTAAAGCACTTGGCAACATCACTCTTAAGATTGAACCCGAGCCCTATCAGATTTCCAATCCAGAAAACATCTATCAATACAAAAGAACCTCCCACGAGGCAGTAGACGCATCGAGGGAGCAGTATATATAGATAACCAATGCGTGGGAGCCTCGAAGTTCAATGCGATTCACCCGGCAATAAAATAAAGGAATTTTTTCGCCTGGCGCTCCGGGCACGAGGGAGTCTTGGCGGCGTTAAAGGATCACGGCGTGACCCATAAAAGCCCCGACAATGCAGCGGAATCCGCGAGAGGCTAAAACGGGATAGAAAGTCACGACCCAAATGATTCCCGCGGCCATCGTGAGCCGAGCCGATTCTGCGTACTCCGCCGGCAAAAATTACATACGTATACAATCAAAAGGGACGTGGAATTGCAATCGCCTAATAATCGATCGGCAACAAATTGCCGCGGAAAGGCCTGTAATGAATTCAGTTTTCTTTCGAATGCATTATGCTAAGGCAGTCCGCGGTCCGCGATTGAATTTCAAAGCGCGAGCCAAGCGCACGGCTCGAAATTAAACAATTCCGGCGCGTTCGAATCGCGGAATACGCCGTAATTTACCGAGTATTTCACCTTGAGTGAAAAGGCGGATTTGCATGAATGGGGCGAACGCACGGGTGCGAATTGGCTTCCGAAAACACGCTTTGCATTGTGCTCGGCGACAATATTTTTCGAAGACGAGCCAATTACTTCTTCTTTCGAAGGAGAACAAAAAGAATTAGATTGATAGACCAAAGCGAGCAGAAGAATCTCGAGAATCGTGAATCCCGTGTGCTCCAATAAAGCCACATAGTTTTTTTAGAGCGAGCCTCGAGATCCGCTGGCATAGTTTCTGACGAGCGCACGATTCTTATATAGAAGCTTTTTCAGTATAGTACACACCGCGTGCCTTTTAGTCGTAGTTTTTCGCTTGCTTTGAAATTAATTAGATCATTTTTCCTAAACAGTCTTTAATTCGTTTCTTAGCTTATTATTTCTTTACGCGTAGTACTAAAACGTAATAAAAACTGTCTTAGAAATATACCATTTAAAAGTTTTATTTTATTGAAGCGATAGTTCAATGTGAGTCCGTTTTAAACGAGCCAATTTAATTTTTATTTGCAAGTTGTTAATAAAACTGATATTAATTATTTGTTAAAACTTTTGGTTAATCCGCTCACCGAGTTTAATATTAAATACAAGAGCCAGGAACCCATCACTTGGCAAGGAAAACCGCAGTCGTTAAACCGTTTAACCAAACAGGAATACTGTATACCTTTCATTTTCTCCTACCTTCACGGACCAGCTTCGCAACCTTGCCATGTAGACTGACTGACCTGTCTTTCTCTCAAGGTGTGACCGATAAGTCATTTCTCTCTTTTTCTTCTGCTATACATGTATAGCGGCAAGTGTGTACAGCATTCCGGAGCGGCTCTAAGCTGCACCGGATGAATGGACCATCTTTTATTTGCTCCTGAAGAAAGCAGATGTAAGTGGATTGAGAGAAAGGTAGACGGTGATAAAGAGCGGAGAGAGATTAATGAGGATGACGATGAAACAAGTGCGTTCGAAATAGAGGAGGAGCGGATAATAGTCTGCCGAGTGGAAATAACTTTTTTAATGACGGAGTTGAGAAGTTTTTTCACCAATTAGCAGGAGCTCCAGTATATTACGGGCAATCAATTACCAATTATCGCTATTATTTTAATAATGTTCGGTGTGAAGTAAATCTTGGAGGTTTGCATGTGTCAATTAGAAAGTCGTTGACAAACAGTGAACACTTACTATTCAATTCGATTTAGTGTTAGAAATTATCTTCTAACGTATCGATGAATTCTAACGGTTTAAAGTATAAATTCTAGCAATTAAAAAAATTGATAATTATCCGTATATTTGCACCCTCTATTTTTAGTCAGAAAGTGGAATATTTAATTCCATGGCATCAAAATAATTGAACGTTTGCGTAGAGTCGTGATGTTTGTGAACTTTCACGCGTACGCTTCGTGCATGTTAACTTGGCACATTGAAGACCTGATGTTGATTGTCATTGCCGGTGACGCCAGCTATTCATTCGCTGTTCGAGGGTCTGCGCCGGTAACCGTATGAAAGCGTCGGCCAATTCTGAGTTTGGACTTATTCTTCCAAAATCGAGATTTTTATTAGTTTATTTAATGTACAATTATTCGAAAACGTGATAATAAATTGGAATTAAATTAATGTAGATGTATTCATTGAACAATTATTTTGAAGTTCACAATTAAGGAATACTTCATATTAGAAGTTATCTAGCTTGTATGTATTTTCTATATTTTTTTAAATACTGACTCAAATATAAGTTGTATTTCATCTTTTTGGATTTCTTCGTAAAGGAACAGAAAAATATCTATAATTATTATTCCAAGTTTTAAACTAAACACTTCGCTTTGCGAAGATAAATCTTAGAAAGCTTTAGAATAATACTAATCTTTCTGTTGTTAAATTTTTAATAACTATTTATTTAAAAACTTTCACAATAAAATGGATAAATTTAACTAATTATAATCTGAACGATGTACTTATTATATTTATATGAAAATTCATAGATTTCTATTAATTAGTCACTACAAGTATAAAGCTACAAAGAGTTTTCGCTGAATATCTTTTCCAATTTTTCTCAATTTCATATCAACAGCATAAATTTAACAACAACGTAATCGCTCAAAAGTGAAATTCCTCCTCGCTTCAAAGAGCTACAATGCCTTTTTCAGTAATCGTTCAATAGCCCGCCGTTGAACAACAATATTTTTTTCAGATTATCCGGAATTCGAAAGACTAGAAAGTCACTTCATGAGCCTGCGATTTTCGACAATGCCTTATTGTCGCTGCAGTTTGCGAGGAAACTTAGCTAAAAGTAGAAAGTCCCGCGAGCTGCGTTGACCTCCGTAATTGCCTGGATGAGGTCAGTGTCAGCTGTGCAGCTGTTCTCCGGCGGGAGAAGCATTTAGTTGCATGAACCTTGTCGGTACGATCGTTTAACAGAACGCCCACAACGATTAAAGAGTGAAAGAGAGAGGTAGACGCTGTGTGTAATTAGCAAGTCTCTTATAAGTGCATCCGCCGCTTTCCTTTGGATTGTTATTTATGATGAATTCTTTAGAAAGAATAACTTGGCTCAGCTTCTTGCATTTTTAGAATCGCCGTTATTACTTTTTCATTAAATTTGAGCAAAGATACTTTTTGGAATGAAATTGATCTTTGTTTATAAAGGGATTTGAGCGGGTCGTTAATACCACCAACTGTCTTTAGGTTTTATTGAAAACTTTGAACAATATAAAAATTGAATTTATAAGCTTTTTGGAGTGGCATTCAAGTTAAATTCTTTCCTTATTATATAATTACAATCACTAGAAATTACAGTCTTTAACAATTAAAAAATACCCGAGTAACTTTACCCTGAATGAAATTACTTTCTGCTGCAGTTATAAAGCAGACAAGAAATAGCATCAGTTAATGGGCTACGAAAAATTGGTCATCATATAACCGTAGATTCACTCAGAGCTGGAAAAGCTTCTAACGTAAATGACTGGTCAGTGATCCTGCATTTACAGACCTTCTCATGCAATACTTAAGTATTTCGCTTTAAACTTTATACGTGTTAGTGGATGTAATTTCTACAATCTGCTGTTTGAGATTGATTCCGCTATCTGAAAACGTAGCAATTTAACACATTTCTGGGATTAGATAAGAGCTAATCGCTGGATAGTTTTGGGAAATGGATCATGAACGTGCAAAGGTGTAGCTTTCTACAGTAAAGAATGTAATAAAAGATTTTACAATTCGATAATAAAATTTAGCACGCAATTTTTTTTAACTAAATTAAAAACCGATTAGCAATCGAGAACATGCAGCCTCTCAAACTCTGATGGCCCGCAGATCCATCTCATCCTTCGACTAAGATATGCACGCGGCTGCTTAGCCGGAGAAAACGGAGCAGCTGCTGCTTGATTTATCAGTGGCTTTAATGGTGCGTTCGCACACCTAAGCGACATACCCAACCTACACGCTTTCGCACACACGTGCCCTAGTTTGCGTAATCGCGGAATCACGGCTCTTTATGCAGCTCTGTATGCGCGTCCTCGATGCTTACTTCTCCGCAGTCGGATGGGCGATGGCGTGTAATTTTTATTTTTTTTTTTTCACGTTTTTAACGAATATTCGCCGACTATACCTAAGTATTTATAAGAGTCAATTCGTGTTTTGTTTTGGAGTTGATCTTTTTTGCCGGGTTGATTTACCGAGAAGAGCGTTGAGAGGAAATTAGGTGAGATTAATGTTTTGTCGAAGGAGCAAGAGACATTTATTCAATGTGCACAGCTTTTTGCCGAAGCATGCGTCGTTTCCTGTTCTAAATAGAATCTAGTGGCGATAACTGTTTATGTAACTGTAATTATTATCTATTAAAAACTCATTTCTTTTACTACTTCAGGAGATTGAAGCTGTAAAATTCCTCGCAAACAGAACCCTGATATTGAAATATTAAGGAAACTTAACGTAAACAGTCTTGCAACCGTTCACCAAAGATAATTAAAATTTTAACAACAGAATTAGTTCGTCAAGAGGATCTACCAAACCTAAAAACACAACCCTTCACCAATCCCTTATGCAAGCATCCCGAAACGTCCGGCATCGACAAACAAAGCAAAAGCCTCGGACTCCTTAGGTTTTTCTAGCAAGTCGACCGCGAGAGACATACATCAGCGGAGCGCGGCGGCGGCGGCGCTCGTTAATCGGCCGCGCGGCCTCTTCATCGCCAGGCATCCCGCGCACGCGCGAGACAAATGCACCGGGTATTATAAATCGCGCATGCCGAGAGGGGTCGATCTATCGCGTCGCGGGAGAAAAATCGGCGCGAGCGCGGCGTGCCTCGAGTGCCTCGAAAAGGCTCGACCTCCTTAATTACACGCGGAAAGCTCGATCGCCGCGCCGGCCGTAAGAACCTGTTTCGCGAGCGAGGAGCACCGACAAGGGAGGGACTTTTGCTGCCGCTGCCGCTGCTGCTGCTGCTGCTGCTCGCCGAGCGAGACTCGGTGCTTGCATTGTTGGCAGGCTTGCTTGGGAACGGTTTAAATGCTGAGATCGAAGGATGGCTTTTGCTTTCAGAGTTTTCGGGAGGAATGTGTGGACGGTTTCTTAAGTAATCGCTCAGTTTTTAAATGGGGGTTCGATTTAAATCTGAGGTGCAGGGTGTTTAAATGTAATTGTTGAAAAATTTTAGTGATTTTATCAATATTATTGTGTCCCGTCGAGGCTGGCATTATTTGTGAGGAATATAGCTAAATTAAACTAGCTTTAATGGGACCTATTTTTGATCGTTTTCGATTTCAGCGGGAAGTATACGGAAGGAAAACGTGCGACGCTTTCGCTGGTTTATGAAACAACGCATTTGCTTGTTTAAAGCGAAAACACTTCGGGTTTGGCTGGTTAGGCAGCAACATAAAATTTGTTTTCTAATCTACTTATGTGGAAGTTGAAAAAGTAGAATACAGACTACTATATAACGTAAAGATATGAAATAAATTTATGAGAACTTTTGCTTTTTCTTATATAGATAACTAGGAATTGACGTTTAAATTAAAAATAAGCTGTTATTTATTAGACAAAAAACGGTTGTTATAAATACGTAAAAGTTTCAGATGGTGTACAATTTGTAACGTTACGCCAAAGTATAATGATGTGACTGTATAAGAGCATTAGAACTTGTGTAACAGAAAAAAGTTAATAGGTATACTTACTGAGTTAGATGTTTGCAATTCACAAACAAATTCCAACTGAAAGAAACAGAAAATGTCGTTTAAACAACTTTATACGAAATTTAATTGCTGCAATAGAACAAAACTAAAATTATTCATTAAAAACTAAAAGGATATCTTTTACAACATGCTATCAAGTATTAAAAATATCAGTCGATACGTCCAGCCAATCGTTACGGAAAACCGTGAACCCGGTCACTCTCCTCCCCCCGAAAGATGCACCAGCCAGGCTCTTAACCGACATCGCGCCGTTTTCCCAGGCCGGCTTGGCGCGTTACGCAACTCTCAGTCGCAACAGACAACCGCAGCACTACTTGACACGCTTCGCTGCTGTTTCATTCATTGAACTCGCGCACACAAAACCGGCCCGATGGACTCTCCAGCTCCCGAGCCCAGGAATTTCGCGGCACCTCCGTCCGCGTCTATCGGTGCTTTGTGCGCAAGCGCGCGAGATTAGACGGACGGCCGGCATTTTCCTTTTTTTTTCTGTTTTCGAGCGAACGCGCCGTTGTGTATTTACCGGCTGCCGTTCGAACGAGATGTTGATGGCTCGGCTTTTTTCGAGGGAACCTCGAGCTTGACGTCGGTAATTTATGCGTGGGAGGAGCTGAATATTTTATGGGTCGTTGAGTGTTATGTAATGATCTGTGTAAGAGATAAGGATTAATTATGGATTGCACTTTTACGGTTTCTTTTGGAATGCGCCGAGTGCCTGAGGTTCAGATTTTTTTTTTTCACGGGCTTTTCAATTTCATCATTCGCGGAGGTAAAGTGTTTTGCGGGGTAATTAAGTGCTCTCGTGCTGTACAAATATTTATTTTGGAAAGTAAAGATTTGATGACACAAATAGAGAAGATCGTAATTTTATACATTGAAGCTTACCAACATTTACTTTAAAATGTTTATTACACTGATTAGAATACACTTTTTATTTTAATAATACGCAGAAAATCGTTTCCATTCCAATTAAAAAGAGAAATCCAAAGTATTGATTTAAAAGTTAAATGCCAAAAGGAACCGAAATATCCTAATTAAAATTCCAGTCGCCTCGAGGCAATAATTGGCGTACAGTAATCAAAGGCACGACCTGCTTCGCATAACGTTTCAACCGCGCCAATAATAAACACCTTCTCTGTACCTCGCGACGCGACGCCGCGAGAGTAGCAACTTTATTGAGGAACTTATTAACATTCACCATATCTCGAGTCCTGTACCGCAAACGTCTTAATGCCCCCTAAAAAAGCGGAGACGCCACCAAATAAAGGAATAAAACCCCGTCGAGGAGAAGCCACGGCTATTTTTTGCATGAGCCGACTGTTTAATTGTCTTGGCGCGAAACTTGCCGGCTCACTCGATATTTTGTAACTGTAAAACGGCGCAAACTCAATTTGGCTCTCTCTCTCTCTCTCTCTCCCTTTCTTTTGGCGCTGACGAAAGCCTGGAGCGAAAGATTCTGCGCTCAATTTGCTAGGCGAGATATGTAGGTTTTATTAAACGCTCGACACGGTGATTCGCGATCGTTTCCTTTTTAATTTTAGCTTCATTGTGGCGCGATAAAAACTAATGATTTGGAAGTCAATTTTCTAGGCTACGAATGTTGATTGAACTAGATTGAATTTTGTACGATAATAAATGAGTAAACTTTTTCATTGGGAATTTATTTCTCGAAAGGAAATTTTGTTTCAAATCTGATATGTCGCGAGAAGTGCATTGCTACACTCCCATATATTTTTCTCTCCTTTCTTAATTATAAACACTGAATTACTAGGAACAAAACATATAGAATCACTCAGTTTCCTCGCTCTCTATCTCTTGTGCTTTTTATTCAACCACATAAGTGACCATCCACTTCATGGTGATTAACTGCTACCGCCTCTACAAATTATCTAATTTTTATACATGTACAATTTATTTAGTTTTACTTTCTTTTTCAAGGATGCGTTACAAATGTTCGTTTTTGTTTTATCTAGACAAATAGGATATCGGATTGTTATAATTGTTACATATTTTTTTAACTGGGAGTTAGCAAATATATACTTATTTGCTGACTCTTTAAACATGTATATTGAAAATACAATTTATTGATGAATATACGCGGTACATTTATTTATTAATGCACTAGTTTTTTTTTTATATAATTATACAAAGATTCGCCACGTAATATTTTAATTTGTACTTGATACTTTTTTACCAGAATAGCTTATGAATAATAGTTAGAAAGTGTTGAAAAAACGTCGTTAAAACATTATACAATAAGTTTAAAAATATTGCGAACGATAAAAAGTATCACAAGTATTATATAACGTGATGTCTCTTGGAAGAAAAAAACATTGTGTCCGCTACAGTTTCCACGTAAAAATTAAGTTATTATTATAAGAAGAAAGAAATAGCCAACTGTTTCAGATCGTTACGCTCTATTACCACACTAATTACAGCCTTAAAGTCTTCATCTGTAATGACAAGCATCATCGTACGTCGTTTAATTTCCTCTGCAATTATAATTCACCCATGTGTCTCTTTTCTTCATACGCGCACACATAAATTAGTTAGAACTTCTTCGCGACGCGCTCAAAAAGGTAGCTCGCAGATTGCAGCCGCATTAATTGCAATTCACATTTTTTCTTCAGAATATCCAGCCCAAATATTGAAAAGCTTGTCCAGCCAAACGTCATTTTGTAAGTTATACAATACACTAGGCCAAGCATTCGGAAAATCCAGCCCATAACCGTACCGTCGATAAAAAGCCCGCATTCTTTCGCTCTCCGCAAAAGGCTCAGGAGCGAAAACAATCGTCTCTCTCTCTGGAGCTCCCGCGGAATCGGAGGCCTGCATATCCGACTATCATCTCGGCGGCGAGTCCGCGTTTCTATGCGCGCCGCCTACGTGAATCGAAGCCTCGCCGAATCTGACAATTTCTCAGCGATGTCACGACTCGTATTCGTGTAAATGCATGAGAGAGCTCTGGGAGAGAGAGATGCATTGCCGCCGGCCCTGGAAAGAGCAAAGAAATGTGTGGCGTTTGCCTCTTCCACCGTTCGACTATGAATTCCGTTACGCGCGAACTTGTACGGTGTGTCCTTTCTTTCTCCGTCTTTCCTCGCCTCTGCCCGTCTCCTCTCCTCCACCGTCGTTCGCCGCTTTTTCCACGTTTCTTTTTACGATCTTCTTATCTCCTAAGGACGTTACAAGCTACAATTGCTCTCTGAATGAAAGCTGCGTGGTTATTCAATATTTTTATAAAAGTTCATAAAAATTCCGTAATTATCGCAATCCAAGAAGACAATAAAAACAGTGTGAGAAGCTCTACCTGACCCAGAACAGCTTTACAAATTGCAGAAAAAGAAGTTGCGCGAAGCGTATTTAAATCAGGCGATTCTGCTCACGGCTTTCCGATTTCTCGTTCATCTTGGCGAGGCACAATTTTCCTCGGTGATAATGACCGCAAAAAAAAAGGCTCACGCCAGCCATCTATCACCTAAACAACGTGACGCTTACATGTACACAGGAGAGTCGATGAACCTGAATCTCCACCTCTCCGCGTTTCGAACGCCGCTCGCCGGCTTAATTGCCGCGAGGCATTCGATTATGGAGGCCCGTGAGAGAGTCGAGATAGCCATCTCTCCCTCCCCCCTCCCGACAGGTGTAAGAGAGGAGACAAAACCGGGAATCGAAGGCACGCGTGCGCCAGACGGGCCTGATTGTTTATGCGCTGTTTATGCCGAGCCTTGAACTTGGGTTCTTTCTTTTTAAAAAAAATGGGTTTATCGGAAGAGTCTTCTCCCTGAAAAATACTTGGCGTTTTCGTGCGAGGGACATTCCGCATGCTGTTAGAGCGGACAATGGGGAGGCGAGGAAATTCTTTCGGAGAATGCTTTTGCATTTCTGCGCTTACTTGAATGCCGGTTGTATTGTGGACTTTCGAATTTTATTATTAGTACCTTCGATTTGTATGTTTGAGGTGTTTTTCTGCTGATTGTTGTAGCAGTGGCTGTATAAACTCCATATTTAACTTATTACTTATGTCTTCAAGTGGGCTTTCTTATTTATCTTACAAACTATTATATTAGCTACTGAGGAATTTAGTATTCATAGGTCCTAATCAAACTTGTTATGGTAAAAATATTGAAATTCTGATGTACATGAGAGAAATTGCAGTACTTTCTTGCACACTTTCTCTAATATGTGCGTACGCAATTACCATCTTCATTACGAAACTGTCACGAGCACGTCAAGAAAAGAATTTGAAAGTACACGCGACAGCGCCTAATTTGATTGAAAATAAAGAACAACAGAAACCTTTAGTTACTTAAGTATGTTAATATTTTCGTATAACATTTTCTATTTGCGTACTTCCAAAGTATTACGTAAAAATAGTCACTGTAGAACACTTTAAGCTTAAAAATATGTAACAGCAATAATCCATAACGTGCAGTAATCAGGTATTGTAGGCTTTCCAAGAAGTAAACTTTAAGAAGTTTGTGAATGTCTTTAGCGTTATAGGACAAAAGTACAAAATTTTTAAATGTAGATGCATTCGATAAAAGCTTTTAAATTTCATCTTTGAGTTAATAGCTTTTATTAGAAACTAGTATGCTTTATTGCAAAGATGCATTCGATAGAAGCATTCGAAAAAGATAATAATAATTATTTTATTAAGCATCAGTAAGAATTAAAAAAAAATAATGATTAATTGCATAAAAGCAGATAACTTTAGAGAAGGTTAACCTACTCGAAAGAATCCGCAGGAAAGCGTCAGCTGTACACCGCACGCGAGACTTGCCTACCTCTTTCTCCCTCCTTCCTCTTAATCGTGGGCGTTCGATTAAACGATTCCAGCGGAGAAGCTCAGGCACTAAAACATCCTCCTCTTTCTCCCGCGAGAAAACAGCTGATCAGTCGACAATGACCCCATCTGCAATAAGACGCGGGTCAATGCAAGTTTCGAGAGACTTTCTACTTTTAGCAAAGTTTTCTTGCTCGGCTAGGAGACAATGCACGACGGGTAAAACAAAAATTTATACACAAGTAGCTGCTTTCTACTCTCTAAAAATGTCGAAAAAATTTCAAGAACCACTTCTTTACCGCGGCGCGGATGCTCCTTTGGATACAAGTCGCAATCAAGATTGAATTGTCAGTTAAGGCTGATAAACTATTGGGGAAAACAAAAGGACACTAAAAAATAATGAGGTTACCAAGAGGTTTCACTTATTGTGTAGGAGTTAATGGTTCACCCTTAGGTGTTAGAGGATGATCACGATTTATATTTAGGGCTTTTCCTTGCAGTTTATATGTCGGTCTTGTCTAACTTTATGGAGGACAATCAAAACAAAGTGTATGTATTTTTAGTATAGCAATATTTATTATCCATTATTTATTAAATTAGAATCAAGATTGATAAACATTAATATAATACGGAATAAAGTGAAAGTTTTGGGGTACGTAGTATATATAGGGACGTAACTTCGTAAATACACCGTTATTTTTTTTTTAAATTACCTAAATAAGTGATTTCTATTTATATACTTTATTTGTGTAACTGAATAAATTTTGATTGACGTTATTACATATGCAGATTTGATATATTCATTTCTTCATATTCTCATTTCTTTCCTCGCTACCTGCACTGAATGTAGGTGTAACAACGTGTAACAACGTATAATTTATCAGCACCATATAATTTCGTAGAATGAAAAAAACATAAGTATGACTATTCAATTTAAGGTAGGTTTTCTTTCAATCTTCCAAAAGAAGAAATAGTGTCAATAGAGTTTTCGCAGTACACATCATAACGTGTGATTTTCAACGTGAAGAACTCTAACTGAAAAGTAAAATCTTGGAATCTCGGAAAATTTTGGTGCAGTTCATCTGGAGAAAAAAATTAAATACTGAACGCTTATTTGTAAACCTTGATTAACTTTAACGTACATTAAGCTAGTGCAGCCACTTCATAAGCCCATGATCAAACCATATGCATATTTTGTTGCTAATTTGTTGCTAATTGTTGCTCTTCAGCGGTGCAACCATCAATTGGCAAAATCCACCATAATACGTCAGGAGATTCAGAGTGCGTTAAATTAGCGTATCCATTGTTTCTCGAGAACGGCTGGAGCAACAAAACCGGGTACGGCGTAATAAATTAGCAACAAATTAAATAAAAAACAAAAAAATACACATATGATTTAACCATGGGCTTATGAAGTGGCTACGCTAGCTTAATATACTTTTAGCTTTACATCATTCTATTATTGTAAATACTAAACTTGTATTTTTTAAATTATTTGTGATGTATTATATCCACTGTATATTATATCCTTTTTCTTACTGAAAACAGCTGAAAAAGTAATTCTGACCTGCGACAACTGATCTTTTTTGATGGCTGCTCTTAGCATTACATATCTGATCAGTTTTACAAGTTAGAATAATTCCCAAAACTATGCAGTTAAATGAAAGATTATTAAAAAAAATCTTATAGTTTTAAATTGCTAATTTTTAATCGACAACTCGCCATCTCAATCCCGAAGAAAGTAAACCTCCTCTGGCTTGAGTCTTAAAGAGTCCTTGACTCGAGCGCAAATTGCTACCTTTCGACGCAATAATTATCGCTGAATTCGAGTGGGCCGTGACTTATCGCGCGCGGAGTAATAAAATTCCGAGAAGCGATCTCAAAGGCAGCGCTTTCACGTATACTCATCTCCTGCATCGGCAGCAGCTCGACGGCGATTCATAATGCATTAATCGGGCACGCGTGAAAGTTTGCACGCATCGCGAGAGTGAGCGTGGCGACCGCCTAATTAGTTTATCGACGGAATAGAAAGGCACGCAAGTTCTCACGAGGATTTTCGCGCTCGGTGCGTCTTGTGGGACTCGCGGACGATTTCGATCGGCGAGTTTTTTGCCCTTGAAGCGTCTTAGCGCCGAGAGGCGCAGTGCTTTTTAAGGAGATCGGTAATTGAAATCGGCCGAGCGCGGTAGAGGCCTTGCTGAGCTTCTTGCTGAAAATGAAATTCGTTCGGTTGCGCCTTCCTTTTGTATACATCAAGAAGTCGTACTTTATATACACTTTTTGAGCTATTTATAGAGCTATTAACGAGCTCGCACGTAATTGCGTAATTAAGTGCATCAAGAATGAATTGTTTTATTCCGCGCGGTATCACGCACGCCTGCACATCAGTGCGAGTCTAACGACCGATTTAGAGGATTTACACTTTATAACAGCTGGGTGAACGCTCGTGCAGCATTTCCGAGCGATTGCAGGAGAAACACTTTTATATGCATTCGAATCCATGTAAAAGGAAGCACTGTTTTCAATTTTCAGATATGAAAGATTCAAGATCAATTAATAAATTTATCTTGTGCGCATATAATGTGCAGTGGTTGCGGAGATTGAAATCGAATTTATTCTATGTAAATTCCTAGTGCGGCTTTTTAAAGACCCGTAAAGCGAAGGAGCCGATGAAATCGACAGGTGCGATGAAAGCTGCATGAATCAACTTTTGTTGTAATAAGGTCCCGCGAGAACGCCGCTGAGAACCGAGAAAACGTGTCACGAATGAAATTCGAAATGCAATTTTTCGCTTCGCCAGTGAAAGCTTAATGTTTATTTTTTCTGATTTTACGCCGATACTTATGCTTGGACAAGTATGTGAAAAATGGCAAATTATTTTGATTCATGGTAATTAATACGTATATCGAAATGCCTTATTATTATGCATTTCTTTAATCTCCTACATTTGCGTAGCAAGAAATCAGAATTCATATTATCTTTCGAAATTTGATTTAATAATTTTTGTACAAGATATTGTATGACCAAAAAAGCTAGTTCCTCGAAGTCATCTTTAATTATGTTTATCCACCGCTTAGAAAAACGGAATGAGAAGTCATAAATCTTGATTATGCCAAATTAAGGTTTGCTTGGCCTTAATAGACGCAATTTTATCATCTTAATTATACTTCGGTTTGACTGAGAGATATAAATTTGCAATAATATTATTCGAATAAAGATGACGATGAATGGAAATTTAAGCCTTTTTAATGACGTTAGAATAAAAAAGTAACTTAATAAGTATAGCTTTCTTCTGTTTTTTCAAACTATACAATTATAGACTTGTATAATCTGAATCATAATAAAATCAAAAGTAATGAGCACACTACGAGTTAGATGAAATTAGTATAAAAATGCGCAATATAAAAGATCAAGCTCTGATGTTTGCGCAAACGCGGAAACGCAATTTAGTTAATAACAAGAAAAACCTTAGTATAATTAAATTATTAAATTCAAAAGTTGAGATTTTCATTAGAATTAAAAATGGATGAGTTCAAGTTTTTCTGCACTTGTAACATTACTCAATTATTATTTACATTTGCTTCAACGATGAATGACGCAAGAATTCATAATTTATTATATAGAAAAAAGTGACAATTAAAAAATAATTCATATACTTGATGTTTACTGCATCTAAATTCTTTTGGTTTTAAACAGGCTTTGTTGTGAACTAAATAAATCACTAAAGATATTTTAATAAAGACAATAAGTTCCGTTTGTCGTTCAAATATTGAACAGCGAAGTGACAGATATATGCAAGGGACATTACACACTTGGCCTTAAATCGGCCAACCACGAAACAAAAGTTGCTCTTTTCATTTGCTCGCCGACAATAGATCGGAATTCGCGCAACGTAGCTTCCCCGCATAGACGCGACGCCGCGGCTCTTTAAGCGGGATAGAAAGTCACGACCCAAATCATTGCCCCGGTCGCGGCGCGTACACACATCCATCTATCAAGAGGCTGCAAAAGTGTCTATTAATCGGCAATGATCACAGATAATCAATCGAGCCTCTTATAAACAATTCGAACGAGAACCGAGCCGCCTTTCATTCGGTGAAAAGAGCCGAAATCCGGCGTGCGTGTTTAACGAAGAGCGCGAGCTTAATGACGCGCGAGAAAAGAGAGTTTAAATTGGGAGGCGATCGGCGAATCTCGGCGGGTAACTCCATCGCGTGCATATCGTCTACACGCGGCCGCATAGTTCTCGCGATCCGCTGCCGGCGGAGCTCCGCTGACACAGTTTCTCTTGTGTGCACGCTTCTTCCGCGCGCGGCGCGTTGCACGCCATTCCATCGCACAGGGTTTCTCTCGGTCCTTGCTTTCAATATCTTTTCTCTGGGGCCTCTTTCTTTTTTCCTTCCTTTTTCAGGCACCAGCTTTTTGCTTTTATCGGAGACGCACACTGACACACTTTGCTCGCTGATACGGATTTGTTTGCCAAGCTTTAATGTCGGTGAAATGGGATACGAGCGAGAGTAAAAATGCAGTTAGCCGAAGAATTTCCTATTATTTAAACGAAGTAATCAATTTCGAGCACGAAACTATCCTGAAAAAATGAACTCGTGCGTTGAGAGTAACGAGGAGATTGGCCAAGCTCTTAACCACATTCTGATGCTTTACTTTACAAGAAACAAACGACGTATTTTATCGAGCAATCTAACAAATGTTTCCCTTCCAACGTATAAACGACATCATCTTACATCTAATTTCTTGGGACGTATCATAACGTGCAGCAAATGCCTCAATGCACGAAGGAGAGATTTACAACTAACGACAGGCGCCGGGGCTGTACTTATCTATTACTATAATTACTCAGATTTTATAAATAGGAATCGATCGCCCACTATTATAAACCGCAAACTCGAGATCGAAATAAACGACGTCTACCCCGAGTCTTCGACTTCTTTCCCGTTTGCTCCTTCCTCTGGAGAACAACCACTGCTGCATGTTAGGTATAACCGGCGCAACATAACCGGTTTTTTTATTTATACAAAACGCAAGCACGCGAGTTGTCTGGCGTAAATATTTTGCAGAAGGAAATGCAGGGCTCCAGCTGCAATAAATTATTTTTGTCGTGTTGTTTTTCTTATTCGAGAAATGAAGTAAAAGAGATTTATTTTGATATTTCGCGAAGTTGTACTTTAATCCTCTGAGGAGGGAAAATAATTTTAACGAGACGATATTTTGCAAATCGTTTAAATCGTTCTGAAATTTCTATTCAAGTATTTTCAAGCTTTAATGAAATGAATCTTTATGGTAATAGAAAACTGATAATTTTTATAGATTCTTATCTAATTTCACCTGTCAACTTTTGCTACATTAAAAATTGTTTTCCATTCTTTTCCAATCTAATTTTTCGAATTAAAATTGAAACTAGCCCATTTAATTGCAGATTTCAAAGAGGAGACGATGCTTCGCTAAAAGAGCCACGGGTCCTCGAGAATGGAGCCCCAGCCGGATAAGCACGGCGTTTCCGGACCGTCCGAGGATTTCGTGACGGTGGTGAACGTCGAGTCGATGCCACCGGCCGAACGCTCCGCCGAACGCTCCGCCTCGCGTACATCCGAAGCCTTCGTCATGGTGCTGTCGATCGGCGACAAGCAGACTGCCGGCTCCAGCAACGGAATCGTCGATCCAGCCCATCCGGAGGAGGAGGTCGAGGTTTATCGACTGCCCGGGGAGAGACTCGGATTCGGCCTCAAGTTCGAGGGCGGCAACAAGACTTCGGAGAAGGTGCGACGGCTGTTTATTCAAAGCTGTGCCGAGCAGAGCCCTGCTAGTCGAGCCAAGTGTTCCTGGGGTAATCTCGGGGAAGGCGATGAGGTGATTTATTTTTTTGCACTCTCGTTTATTGGAACAAAAATTAAAATTTTACATATTAGAACACGATTTTTTAAGCAATTTGAAATAACGTGCAAGATGCTTTTGGATTTTGAAAATTTGATATTGAAAAAAATTATTGATTTCTTCAAAGTCTAAAAGCGCGTGAGAGAAAAACGAAAGCAGATAAAGTATACAATTCAGAAAATGTGCATGTGGCTACATCCGATAATCTCATGAAATTTTATAGATCCTAATAACCTAGTATCAAGAAGATGAAGTAAATGTGATTATACCCTCTTATTTTATGTTCCTTAAAAAAGGCAAAGTCCATAATGAATGTTTAATTAAGTCAATATTTTTTATACTAACTTTATTAATGCCTAAATAAAATTGCCAATGCCGCAAAAAATTGAATTACCACAATAATTTACTTCGTAGCATTACGCTACTTGTCATTCTATACACCATTTTATTTCAAGACAAATGCATGCGTTTAAAACATCAAAGTTAAACCTGAAAAAATGAAATGACTTTTGCTTCTTGCAAAAAGAAAATTTCCATGGCGAACAACGAACTAAAGAGCCTCTGATCCTCAGGTGCTGTCGATCGACCAGTTACCGGTGACGCAAATGACGCGGCTGGACTGCGTGCGTCGGCTGAAGGAGTCGCAGCTGGTCCTGAAACTGATGGTCCGTCACCGGGGAGCCCTCAGGCCGGAGGTCGTAAGCGCCGAGCGAAAACTCAGCGGTCAGCAGGAACCCCAGGAGAAGAAAGTGCCACCGGAACTGCCCGCGGCTCCGCCGCCTGTGCCCCCCAGGAAGCTCAGGCACTTGACACAGGCTCAGTCTGCCGCCAATCGAGGACTCGCCGACGGCGAAGCCAGTCCGGGTTAGTTTTTTCTTCGTCCTGATTTAACCGCCTTCTTCCGCGGTTTAGAAAGTACCGATTTATTTTATTTACGGGATCGACTGTGAGGTGAAATAATTTGGAAGCGCCGCTTGGGCTTTCTTTCAAGGAATGGCTTGTTAAATTTAGAAAATAGTATGTAATTTTAAACCGATGAAAATTTTATTAACAGTTTTCTAAATAATCTAGTTGCACGAAATGTTTAATGCTATGGAAAATAATCGCACCAAAGAGTATTATGGCAAGGTTAGAACTTATCTTAAATATCTATATCTTGGATGCATCTTCTGCTCAAGACTACAATGAAATTGTAGTGTTTGTAAACGCATATTAAAAGACTTTTTAAGAAAGTTAAGGTAAATAATGTGCAAACACTTTGAATACAATAGAAAGTGTACCGACGCTTATTAAAACGCTCTTTAGAGGCTGTTATTGCATTAATTTTCATAATGCGTGTGTAAGTTGTTCTTTGTGTTTCAGTGTTACATTTCTCACAATTAAACTGCTTTGTAAAACTGTGTTAAGAAAACTAGCCAAGTAGTTCATGCTTATATTACATTCAATCTATAATTTCAGTTTTAATTTTAAAATACTGATTATTTATAAAATTCTTAACTTATTTCGCAGCAATTCCTAAAAGGTTTCTGTTAAATCTTTAAACTTAAAAAAAAATGTCTTATTATCCATAAATTGTTATATTTAACTCTACGAAATCCCTGGTAGAAATGGACAACATTTCTTACCTAGGAAATAGGTAGCAAAAGAAAAGATTAAGTTCATTTTTAAGGTATTAAATAGCTAATCTAAATGTTCTGAAAAAGTAAGGCTATGTAACCTCGTGGCTTTCAATGTCATACTATGCAGAGAATTTTACTGATTGTCCGTCTACATAAGAAAACCAAATTATACAC